>JAHWFO010008967.1:5334006-5371143 GCA_023313115.1 Rhysida immarginata | reverse complement strand
CCCCCCGGAATAACCGGGCAAATAACTTATTATTATTATTATGGCCCGTGGATTAAGTTTGAATAAAATCCGTTAAACCAACGGCTACAACAATGGTATTCAAAATTTACCACGCGAAACTCATTTTCATACAACAGTTCATGCAACAATGCTTTTTTGCGGACAAAAAAAAATAATTTTTTTTAATAATAGTACTATATCTAACGAACGAAAAACTGGGCGTGTCTAATTAAATTTCCGATTTCAATTGTTAGACATTGTTGCTAAGTAAAATTAACAATGTTTAACAATTGAAATTGGAAATTTAACTGGACACGCCCAGTTTTTCTTTCGTTGGACAGAGTATAAATCAATGACGTATATTAAAGATAGACTCCGAATCCCATTGTTGTAACTTGAAGCAAATTGGGAAGCTCCATGCCCATAACTGTCATGGCCGAAAGTGAGTGAAGATAATGCAAAAGACATGGCTAAACAGAAGAGTAACTGATTAATAATTCTTTCACACGCCGATCACGGAGTGATAAGTTTATCTTTTCGTTTACTTTGTATTTGAAGTATTTTATTATATTTTATAAACAATTTTTCGATCATGGTTTCAATTTCAATTTCGTTTCGATTGTCTTTCAGTTACGTATTTTCATTTTAGTTACGTATTTTTGATTTATTTTTGTGGAAAATGATTCCTGATCCTTTTTCTTGTTTGTTTGTACAGTTGTACGCAGTTTAGCTTTGAGGAATGGTTTTTGAATTAATTATTTCTCGGGCCCAAAATCTTCAAAAACAAAGCAGCCAGACAGCTGATTACTCCACGGCTCACTCCTGCCCAGAACTATCATGGCTCAATTTGCTTCACTTTTTGCCGCTGTTAACAATATGATTCGGAGTCTATCTTTAATATACGTCATTGGTATAAATTCATTTAGAGATAGGTCTTTTCAAAATGTCCGTCTGTCTGTCTGTCTGTCTGTCCGTCCCCTTCATAATTTCCGCATTTTTTGAGGTAGAGGGTTGAAATTCGGAATGTAGCTTACTATGGGCATGTGCACCTTCACTATTTAGTTTGGTTTTGATTGGTCCACTGGGGTCGGAGTTTCGGGGGCGGAAATTAGAGGGGACCAAAAGGTCTACGCGTATTTAAAAGAGTGAAATTCGGCATGCAGATTCCTCTAAGCAAGATCAACATTACTCTAAAGTTTGGGCAAATTTGTCCCAATAGGGTCGGAGTTGTGGGGGTGGCAATTACTTGGTCTTAAGAAATTTATGGCAACATATAGGGTGTGATATATCATTCGATAGAAAATGATTAGAAAGGAAATAAGATATGGTTCTTTTATATTTTCTAAATAGAAGGTTCAAGAAAATCAATTTTTGATTAAAAAATGGGGGGGGGGGGTTAAAAAGTGAAGATGAAGGAATAAAAAAATAGATGAACTCAGGGCTTCCGCTACTTTCCTATACCTTCCTCAGGAGGCTTAATTTCTTGTTATACAGTGTTTCAAAAAATGTATACACACTTCGGCAAAAGCCAAGAAGTAAAAAAAAAACTATATAAAAGTTGTAACACTAAATTCATACGGATATCCAGGGATGAATATAACGCCTCCTTCTACAATTACGACAAGTGTTCAAACTGATTATCATAAGCGTCGAGATACGTATTTTTGAATACGGCAAACAGTTGCTCCTCTCCATTTCCCTAGCAAACTTTTATCACATAAACTTCTTACGTATAGGTGGCAGTGTTGTCTTCTTCGATCTAGAGTGCCTATAATAAGAGTGTGGCCAACGGGCTCTCGCCGCCATTTTTTATCCAACTTGGATTACGCTTGTATGGCAAAACGAAGATTATATAGGAATAAATTACAATATAGAGACCTAATTTCGTAGAAACTAATTAATGACAAAGAAAGATAACATTTAAATAACATTTTGCTAATTCTCTAGACATTAATCAAACATAAACAACAAAAAAAAAGGAAAAATAAAACATTTCAAATTTATTTTTATATGATATATGGTATGAAATTAAAAACCCCCATAGAGTATGTAAAATTCAAAATTAGTTTTTTCGTTAAATTTTTTATTGTTTTGTTGAACTAATTGAAGGATTATATGAAATATTAAACCTGTCCTTATATTGGATATTTAATTTTCAAATTTTATTGTTGAAGTGTAGAATATTTTCTTTCTTTTTTTAATGCAATCATTTTTACTTCAACTTATTATTTAAATTATTTTCTAATTATTTTTTACTAAAAATATTTTTAGATTATTCAACCAAAGTATAGAATATTTATCAACAAACAATTTATATTATTATAAATCAATATATAATTCCTCTGTCCGAAATTAAGGTGTACATTTCAATATTTTTTTTTTTTTTGTATGATAAATGTATACCATATTTTCAGACCGGGAATATGTAATTAAATATTACAATTTAAAGAAATTTATAACTTATATAATTTTTAATTATTTCACAAAAAAAGTAAAAATTCATTTCTTTCTTCTTACAATGTAATAAAAATCACATTGTAAATCAAAACAATAAATTAACCTCAAAAAAATATTAAAATAATCACATATTTACTATTAATATAGAAATGAATAATAAAAATAGTAAGAAGAATAACAAGAAGAAAAAAATGTATGTTTAAGCTTATATTTTTAATATAACAGTATGATTGTATTATAACATTGTAATACTTTTAATTAAATGAGTATTTTATAATTTTTATTGAATAAATAAAAAAACTTTAGGTTAATTTATAATAGTTTATAATGACCATGAAGTTTTAAAAAATTCATAATTAGTAATATATTGGTTTTGAAGTTAAAAATAAATATTTAATATAAGGAGCATCATGATGTAAAGGCTTAGACTTGAAAGACCATTATTTTATGTGCAAATTTATAGTAGAATTATTACAAATCATCTTAGGGCTTAAGTAGGTTAATGTTTTTTGGTAAGTTTTAATAAGTAATCAACTATGAACTTCACTTCAGACTTTAATGCGGCTTCTATAGATTTATTATTTTAAAGATCTAAATCTAAGTTTTGTAAATATATCTTAGTTTTGATATTAAAATTTTATTTAAAAAAAAATTTGAAATAAATTACCTTGATAGTTATTTTATTAAACCTAATTGTGGATATTTATTTATTTTTATCTATTTTTTGGATGTCAATTTTATTATCTTGATTTAGCTAAAAATCTTAGTGAAAAATTTATTTAGTTTAATTCTCTTAAAATTAACTATTAATGACAAAAAAATATAATGCATGTATTTAAATAACAGTTTGCTACTTCTGTACACATTAATCAAACATAAACAATGAAAAAGGTAAATTAAAAGATTACAAAAAAATTTTTTATATGAAATTAAAACCCCCATAGACTATGTAAAATTCAAAATTAGTTGTTTCGTTAAATTGTTTTATTGTTTTTTAGACTTATATGAAGTATTATATGAAATATTAAACCTGTCCTTATCATTTTTACTTCAACTTATTATTTAAATTATTTTCTAATTTTTTTTATTAAAAATATTTTAGATTATTCAACCAAAGTATAGAATATTTATCAATAAACAATTTATATTATTATAAATCAATATATAATTCCATAAAATACTCCCTCTGTCCAAAATTATAGTGTACATTTTATTATTTTTTTTGTAATTAATATGTAAATTCTGGAAATTAACCCAGTGTGAGGTTAGATTGCATTTAGTTTATTTTTCTATATCTAATTATAACGTTCTGAAAGAGTTAAATAAATTTTATTATGAAAAATGTATTCAATTGCGCTTCCTGACTATTGTAATTTGGATAAGTAATGGCCGATTTTAATCACGTGAAGCATTTAGCCAATAGAAAATAACACCATCGTTGGCCACACTCTTATTATAGGCACTCTACTTCGATCGGGGTCGTCTTCATTCAATGCAAGCTTTCGATTTTGCCGTTACGGAAAAAGTTCTAGATAACTAGTAAAATGTGTATATATTTTTTTGAAACATTGTATATTCCTCGATTTATAAATTTCTATGTCTTCAACCAAATTTTTAAATTTTCTTTCTAAACGATTACGCTATAGTGAAAGACTTTATTGAAAATGTTGAGATATTGATGAAATTAAAAGTATATTCATAAAGTGCATAATTAAAAACCAATTCTACTTCCTGATCACGAACTAAGAATTGTTATTGGAAAAGTTCCTTTGTAAATAGCGAGATAATTAAAGTGAATTCTTTCATAAATTTAATATACTATAAAATAAATAAATAAGTAAATGTTCAAATAAATAATATTTCAGAATAATATTGCACCTGTATCTCATTACAATCAAAGTTTCAGTAATACGTTTTAAATAATTTTTTTGTGTTCAGAATAAAAAAAAATTGATCATGTCATATTTTATTGAATGTTGTTTTTGTTTTTACCTTAGACTTCGTATTTTTTAAATATTTTACATTCGCAAACGAACACCAGCACTCCCATTGGGGAAAAAAACGCTTCGCTGCTTCTCAAATGCCGGCTTCTAACATACCCGCTCGATGTTTTGAACGAAGAGGGGAAGGTGAGGGAAAGAAATAGCCACCTTCGGTGAAAAACTGCATTTCGTTACGTCTGAGTAAAGAAGAAAAAAAAAGCAGTTTCGAAATTTATAGTATAAAAATTTCGCCTCTTGCTTCTTGCTACAAATAACAGAACGAGAAGTGCCGATGATATTATTTTAAAAAATTAAAATAAATTTACAGATGTATTAAAACAAGGTAAGTAAGCATTTTTTGAATATGTTAGTTTATCTATCATATACAGATTGATGTATTTGATACGCTCATAATTTTAGATTCACTTTAATAATATAACGCTTAAAGAATCTAAACATATGTAAATAAACACAAACTTTCCTTTTTAATTTAATTTAATGTATGCATAAGAATTTTGATTATTTTTTAATACGTATGGATTCCTCGAACGGCTCTGCTGATAGAAGCGATTAGATTCTTTTTATTCTTAGAAATTGAAAGATTACATGAAAAAGATCGATAAAGGATCGATCGAATTTTAAATTGTTTTTCCATTTTCTCGCTGGGATGAAGACACCGAGGAACCGTATCGCGCCTCTCCTTCCCTCCTTTCGCCTTCCCCTACATTTTAATATTTCGAAATTATTATAATTATTAGTATTATTATCAAGTCGCCGATTAACGGATAACTTAGAATTATAATTATCCTTTTTCAGGCTAAAATATCAATAATTACGTAATGTTTTTTATATTTTATTTTTTATTTATGTTATTTTATTTACTTTGTTAATAAAGTTACAAACCCGGACTGAGCCAGGTATGGCAGTAAATTTAGGATGAAATATGATTAGTGAAAAGAAAGATTTTTTACCATTCGCTTAAAACTAGTAATAAACGGTAAAAAGCGGATAGCATCTGGTAAGATGGACCACCGTCTGATGGACCAGCGTAAGAGGCACTTCGACGTAAGTAATTCTGTGTGGACATAGGAATTCTAATTGATAAATTGTAACGAGTCAAATAAGGATGGAAATCGCAATTACGAGAAATAAGGAGGGAAGAGGAAAGAAAATCATTAGAAAGTTTGAAAATAAATAAAGATACCTGTAAGACGTTGAGCTGATAGATATCAACAATGCCATAATAATTAAGCAGATGAGAGACGGAAGTTGATTTAGTTGAGCCTTAAAAGAATTATTAAAAACCATTTCAGAAGATTAAAGTTAGAGGTTGCACCCCAGAGGTTGCAAAGCAAAGAGAGGAGTGAATAAGCGAAAAATATAGAAGGAACAAGATCGCCGGATGGAGAAAATATAAACGAGAGATGATACCTAATCTTTGGTTAAGGGTTTTAATTAAAATATTGACATGGGAGTCCCAAAATAAATTCGGAGATAGATATAAGCCCAAGTGTTTGAAAGAAGAGGTCAAGGAAAGACGAGAACTATTGAAGATAATAGAAAGATCAGGAGGGACAAAATATTTATTACGTTGAGAGAAAATCATATATTTTGTTTTATTCAAGTTGAGATTTAGAGAATTCGCGGAATTCCAAAGGCTAAGGGAAGAAAGAATTAGATTAATTTTGGATTGAAGGCTGGAGATAGATGAATCGGCAAAAGAGAGAGAGAAAAAAATTTTAATTCGAAAAAATTAATAGTTTCGTTTAGTAAAAAGAAATTTACGAAATGAACTTCTCACTATGATAAATAAGATAGAATAAAAAGAAAAGGGAGAGAAAGAGAAGCAAGGTAAGCCTGAAAAACTGCGAAGCTGAATCAATAAATAATGCAACAGGGTGCTTAAATAAGGGTTATCCTCTAGCTTCATATCATTTCTCTTAAGAGGAATTTTGTAAATTTAATCTATGGATGGAACAAATAGTTGAAAAAATGAAATTCTTTGTGGATAAATACGAGGGTTGGGGCGTAAGTCATGGTAACTATTTTTTTTTTTTTTTGTGAGAATTCGACCGTGGGTGGAAAATGTGAAATATACAGATGAAAGGACAATGAATGGACAAAATATGCAGACATTTAACAAGACACTAACATTTTGCTCCTCATGTTTATTAAGGTAGTTGACATAACATTCAGGTTTCATGTTCCAGAATCAGAAATGCCGGAGGAATTTCTGGCATTTCTGATTTCTGATTTCTCCCACGGAGAAAGGCTATTTTGATATACGAACGTTGTTCAACTGGGGTGACATCCATCCTGCACGGTGGCTGACTAAGAACAGATTTAATATTGCTATCTGTGCAACAACAGGAAATCACAGAGCCATCTGGTATTGTAGAAACATACAACGAATGTAGAGCTTCCTTGAGATATGCAGCATTTAGTGATACCATCCCTTAGCTCTGAGGGGAAAAAAATAGTTGCCATGACTATCCGGCGTTTCATGTCTCGATGTTTTTTGTGGTTAGAGGTTTTATCATTCCTATATAAGCAATTCTATACCACAGTTTCTTATATTTTTAATTGTTATATAACGTGCGAATTTATATAAATGAGAGAAATTTTAATTAAAAGTTTACATTTGCCGGAGTATGTAACTTGTTAAACTAGAGCATAAAATAAATTATAATGGATTCTAAGAATTCATAAGCTGAATATTTAAAAATATTTGAGTAATTTTTATGGATAAAAAAAGTAATTGGAATATCCATGATGTAAGATTTATGATTCAACACTGACAGTAGAAGATAAATTATCTTATCCTTTTCTCACTTTTAGCCCTTTCTCGAATTGTTTGATCAAAATGAAATAGGAATGAATCTCATTTCAGATAATAACATAGCTTTAAAAATAACATTTCAAGTTTGCGCATCTGACAACTCGATTGCTTCTTCAAGAAGAAAAGATTTTCGACCCTTTCGACCTTTGTGACTCGACTCTTGAGAGGGGGAAACAAAGCTTCCGGTTTTCTAGTTGAAAAACGGCGTTGAATAGCGACCTCAAACGTGCCTTTCATTCTCCTTCTCTTTTTGTGGCGGTATCGTTTCTGGTGGTACCACCCTTGAGCCTTGACGAATTAAAACTGTAACAACGGAATTAGTCTCTCGTGGCTATGGTTTAACGTCTTTTCTATGATAAATTGATCATTCGAGAGCAGACGCTATTTTCTTATCGTAGGAAGGGAAAGGGGTTTTCTTATCGCTATCTTTTGTCGCTAGGGGCCTTTAGCAACAAATAGTTATAATAAATATTATACGTTTTTGCTCTTTAGAAATCTAGATAAGGTTTCATTACTACAGGTCCTAATTACTGTTTTATGTTTATTATGGTAGCATTAATTGCTTTGAATATCCACAGAAAAGCTTTTCCATTGTTTTCATCATTACATGCATACAAAATCGCTTTGGTTATTTGTATAGAGGGTAATTCCAAAAGAACTCCCTGATTGCTTTCGTTTTTTATTGCAAGGAAAATGTCATTATTCGTGTCATTATAAGAATATTCGAGGATTGTTCAATAGAAACACATTTGGACTGCGCAGATATCGCCTAGACAACGGAAAGCAGTTGTTTATGTGTATTATTTAAATATTATTAGAGTCAATAGAAGGCATTGTCTTAGGACTCTATTCCAGAAGGTGTCTAAAGTAGACTTTTGCGATACCAGGGCCAGCGTTTGAGTGGTAACTGAATTGAACCTCGCAACCCGAAGCTTTTCAGCTTAACTGTTAATCTCGAAGGCTTCTCGGAGCCTGAAAACTACTGTACTGTTTTCACATCATATCAACTTACTTGTTTTCAGATTGACTATGACAGTAAGCTCAAAGGTTTTTTTCAGCGATTCAGTGAAAGATAGTCTGGCAAAAGTCTACCATTCTTATAGGTTCGTAGCATTGGGGAAGTTATGAGTTCTAAGACCATACTTTCTATTGAATCTGGTATTAGGCATCTATCACACATATTAGTGTTTGCTTCTTTCTAAGAGTTGTGATTAAGTTGGAAGATGGCGTTCATGGTAGATAATCTTTCAATCCGTCCAAAGATACTCTGCTTGCTGTTATTCAATTTTTGATCGCTGAAGGGCGTCGGCCAATGGAAATTTTGACGAGAATGAAAGCTGTATACTCCAGTAGTGGTTGAATGGTGCAAGAAATTTCAACAAGGAAGAGAATTCACGGAAGTTTTGGCCCGTCCAGAAAATACTCGTGTTGCATCATCAGATTTGAAAAATGTGAGACAGTTAGAAATTGCTTTACGCGCTATATCTTTGGCTCTTTAAAAAATCACTAAAAGAAAGGCAATTCATTTCCGACGCTGACGTAGAGTTTGTTGTTGCGCATTGGTGGAATTTTTCCAGATGGGAATGCATAGATTAGTGCCTTAATGTTCATGGAGATTTCTTTTAAATTCTTTCCAGCTTGTGTTTCTATTGAACAATCCTGGTACATAAGACTGATGTCCAAGATTGTATTCGAAGATTCCAGCGCATCGGTTCACTTAACATTTTTAGACATTTTACTTTTTTTTTCAGAGTGTATTTAATGTTTCTGCATGTCATCCATTAACTTCCATCTGCAATAAAATTACAATTGAGCGCTAAGGTCGTTTCTTTTCTTTGGTTTTGTTCTGATTTCACTGCAGGCGGGGTTGAAGTTGGAGACTTTAGAAATATTTATAAGAAAAAATAAAATAGTCAATATTACAAATGATGTTACTTTTCTTGGGTATCATTAAATAATTTTTAAATATTTTAAATTATCTTTAATTGAGTAATTTTTAAATAATGCTGTCATTTTGCTTTGGTAGACTGGGAGCAAAAAAAAGTCCATTTAATCTTTAAGTTTATGGGAAAAGTGCGTCATTTCCGGCCATCAAGTGTACGATCGCCGAGGGGTGTTTTAACACGAGACGACGAAATTGGCACCGATTCTTGATGGGTCCCTGTAATGAATTTCTTCACGTGAGCTGTCTCATAAGCTCATTCTCGCACGTCAACGCCAAATTAAGCTAGTCTCTTGCCCGCACACACACAAACTACTTTGCCTCATGTCATTGTTGTCATCGATGCTTTTACCGGCTCTTCCTTTAATCTACTTTTGCCTCCAGGTCAATATTCATGACTAATTCTGGAGAATACCTTATTATTTTTGAAAAGTTAAAAGAAATCGCTTTGGCTGGTGTTGAAGGACTTTTCTTCTAAATGAACAGATAAACCCATTCGCACACATTATTGATCATTAATGTTGTTTAGGGGTTTCCTTTTAGGTTTTGCTCTTAAAATTACCTTTCGTCCATTAGCGTTTATAGTTATGAGCGTATAAATAAATAAAAAAATACGTTATTAATGTTACTATAAGTAGCTGATCTTCGATTTCACCTTTTTTACTTTGTCATTAGTATATTGTTGTTATTAGAATTATTTCAGGTAATCGATAGAGAGGACGGCGGTGATAGATTAATTTATTGATAGTTGAAGAAGGCTTTTTTTTTAACGGAAACGATCCATCTTTACTTTATCCCTAATCGCTTCCTCTGGCTTGTTCAACATAGTTTGCTTTTTTTCCCCTCATAGTTTCAACCTGCCTGTTCAAACTTTTTTTTACCATTACAGCATTGACCAAAGAACTAGATGTATATTATGAATCTACTTAGTGACTGTTTTAATCTGTTGTGTTCTCATAGTCTATATAAAAACATTTTAAAAAGTGAGCAGAGAATTCGGGATTAGACTTTGTGCTAGATTTTATTTTCAATTTTTTTCAAAAAAAAAAATCCTTAAATTCAATTTTTCTTTGAGTTGAATTTTCATCATTTTATTTGTTGGTTTAAGGGTAAGGAAAGTTCCGATTTGCCAGTCGGGGGCCCACTCTGCCATTGAGCTGATTTGTGACTTCATGGAGGTCCATAATTTAACATCTTGGCGGTCCACGGTCCGCGATAGCTCAGTTGGTTAAAGCAGCAACAGCGAATATCGTGGTTCAAGTCCAGGTTGCGGGATTTTTTTCTTCCCTTTTCTAAATTGTAATTATTTAGAATTATTTAGAATTGTAAATTGTAATTAAATGAAAAACCCATATGCTTAAATTTGTGCAATACCAATCATATGAATTATTACTACCAATAACATTAATCTATTTGTTTAAAATGACATTATATAAAAAAAGATTTTATAATTAAAATAAAATTTCGTTTAAACAAGAATCAACAAATCAAACCGGCTCGGTGGCGCAAGTATTATTGTCGAGTCACGAGTTCTAATCTCACTGTTGTTCTCTATAACCATATAGAACCCATCCCATTATTCTTAAAAAAATTACACATAATCGGAAAAGGCACATCATAGGGAGATAAGATAACAAGCCAGGTTAAAGACCTATGTGGTTTTAACCTGGATTGTTGCTTTTCAATCATTTCTTAGCAATACAAGACCCTCATCTAAATTCTAAATTGCTTCTAATTAAGACAAGAAAATAGAAGGATTGGTACTGTTTTGCGCTTCTGATAATTGGATAGACAAATAGTTGTGCTAAGATAATTGGTCTTCTGCTATACCTGAAAAAATAAATCCATAAAAAACATAGTAATGACTAGGTAATGACAAACTTATGAGGAATCGATTATCCGAACGACCTTCACTCTCCACCTGTGCTGGAGTTATTTTAAGTATTCTTAATGTTTACATTAAATCTTTAATGATACAGTTTTTAATTGTAATTATTAACTAGGACCAGAGATAATTACGGATTTCGCCCCCCTCCCTCTGTAATTTTCGGCGCTCCTTCCTACAACATCTTCTGCGGCTTTGACATGCGCTATCATTTTTCATTGCTATTCAGAATTGGAAGTAGATTATGTTTCTTTTTAATGCCATTCAAGTATCTTGTTTGACATATTTTGGAACGAAACAAACAAAAGATGGTGTACTCTGGAAGGCGTTCGCTGCCGATATCAAGAATATGAGAACTGGTTTTAAAAAAATGAAATTAAAGCTTTTAAATTGAAGCTTTCTGATTATTTTTTTTCAAGTTAGCTTTCGTTAAAAAAAAAACTTAGGTGACTGGAATTGCTTCTGTGGAAGTGTTTGCGCTCGTCAACAGATGGCGACCCATCAGCATGGAACACGCGAAAAGCATTTCCCGTCAACAGCACTTCGCCATTACTCATCGAAGAGTCCCTTGTTCCCCCAGCAACTGACGATAAATTGTAGATGGGCCAGTTCATCGATCCACACTTCCCCCCCCCCCCTCTTCACTTAAATTCCCTTTGACAAACAACATTCTTTTTTAACAGAGAATTTACCGAAAGAGAATATAAATAATGTAAAAGTTAAAAAGTTTTAAATATCTGTCAATGGAAGTTTAAATGTTTATGAGGCCCGAACACAACAAATCGTCTGTATGATTTTGCAGTTGGGAAAATACAGTTGGTCTTTTTTAAATTGTTTCCGTTATGCTCGGAATGTTTTAAACTTCGATAATCCCTTAACCTACTCGAATCTTTGCGCTGCAGTTTTGCTTAACATAAGCAAGTTTGGATGCCAAAATTTTTAAAAATGTGGCAAGCTATTGCAAAAACTTGTAAATTTTTTGCTGGCTATGAAACTACTCTGGCTATTCCTGGAATGTTTGTTTCAAAGAATATCAAGGCTTTTTTCAATATACGTATTTTTCAGAAATGTAACCCCCTGTGCATACAAAAATGTTGATAAAAATAAGAATTCAAAATTTTAAACGCTAAAGTGCTTGTTTATATATTCAAATTTATTAAACATCGATGGATCTACAAAAACTATATGCAGCATAAGCTATTATTTAAAAGGAACCCGTTAGATTATATGCTATCTAAGCTCTATCTGTCATTGTTGTCCAAAATATACGAGGGTGGGCTGAAAAGTAATGCCTCCAAGGCCATAACACTTTTATTTTTTAACGAATTTAAATTATTTTTTTTCAAATGATGGCTTATTTTGTTCTCTTTTCAATGCATTATTCACTTTTCAACATAGTCCCCATCTCTGTCCACACACTTTTGCCAATGTGACACTAGTCGTGACAGCCCGTCGGAGAAGAAGTCCTTTGGTTGTTTTCGATACCAGGATCGAATCGCGTCTTTCAGCTCGTCATCAGAGCTGAATCGATGTCCTTTAAGCGATTCTTAAAGCTTTGGGAACAAGTGAAAATCGCTGGGAGCGAGGTCAGGGCTGTACGGCGGATGCGGTAGAACCTCCATGAACTTCAGCCTCGCAACCCTTCTTGTGTTTCTCGACTTGTGTGCGGACGTGCATTGTCGTGCTGCAGAATAGGGTCCATACCCTTCCGAACTCGGAGCAACCGGGCGCGAAGCTTCTCTAGTGTTTGCACGTACTGTTTTGAGTTGATCGTGGTTCCTGGTTCCAAGAAGTCAAGGTGGACAACACCCTGGAAGTCACAAAAGATGGTCAACATGACTTTCCCTGCTGACTTGACAACCCTGAACTTTTTGGGACGAGGAGATGTTGCATGGCGATATTCCAACGATTTTCGTTTGTTCTCTGGGTCAAAATGATGTGCCCATGATTCATCCCCCGTGAGAATGCGCTGCAGAAAAGCCTCACCCTCACGCTCGTACCGGGCCAACAGATCCTGGCAAACGTTCTTGAGTTCAGGAGCGAACATATGCGGTACCCAACGAGCATACACCTTACGATATCCCAGCAACTCGGTTATGATAACGTGCCCTCTCTCCTTGGAAATTTGGAGCTCTGTAGCGAAGTCATATTGCTTAATTCGGCGGTTGGAACGAATCATTTGATCGACACGAACTGTTGTTGTGATTGGTCGTCCACTGCGGGGTTGATCAGCTAGGCTAGAGCTTGCCGGGTTTCGTTCTTTCACTAATCTCGCCCATCTTCTCACTGTACTGACGTCAAAAGTTGCATTGCCGTATACAGCTGTCATTCGGCGATGAATTTGGACAGGATCGCAACCTTCAGCTGTCAAAAACTCAATCACTGCGCGCTGTTTCAACCTGACTTCCATGTAGGTCGCCATTATGTTTCATTTTCAGCACACCTACACCATCTAGTGACATAGACATAGTGTTTTTGAAAGAGAACAAAATAAGCCATCATTTGACAAAAAATTTTTAAATTCGTTAAAAAATAAAAATGTTATGGCCTTGGAGGCATTACTTTTCAGCCCACCCTCGTATATTTTTTGTCATAAAATTTTCATCTTAAACTATTCGACGAACTCCCAAGTTGAAATTAAAGCAGGTGATGAGAGGAAAAAAATCTCTTAAAACATCATGGCCATTCAATTCTTCAATTAGAAAGGGGGGGAAAGTTAAGTTGAAAGAAGTAACATGAACTCAGCTTTAAAGAGTCTAGTTTGATAATTATCTATCAATGTTCAATAAATTGATGGCAACAAGCAAATCTAAGCAAAACAAACCTGTTAAATTGTTTTCTTTCCAAAATCTTACTTCTTTTATATCAAGATATAGGAAATTGCTAGAAATATCAGCGTTCAAATTCGCTGTTCCAGATTCAACCAGTTTGGAGAGTGAAGCACTTTAAATTTTAATGCAACCCCATATACCGATCATTCGTCATCGATCAGTCCAATTAAATAGTGAGCTCGTCGTTTATCTTATTCTGTTCAATTTAGGCCACAACATCTTACACATTTAAACTCGGGTTATTACCTTCATTAGCATTCATTGCATTGAACAGTTAACAAGCGGTTAAATTTAAAAACGATATACTCAGTATTAAATTGATTGGTTTAAGGAAAATACTAATTGATGATTTTCGTTCTGTCTTTTACAATCGTACTAAATTAACAATTAGGAAACAAAAAAATGTGTTAGAAATATGTACCTGATGTATATTCTTTTAATTAATTGATTAATGGACAAATGGGATCTAATTAGAAGTAGAATCATCCTCTTCTAAAAAATATGGTAGATCCTCTTTTATGTTGTAATTTTAATATCTAATTTGAAATGAGTTCGCAAACAATGACTTTTAAAAGAACTATGAAGTGAAACGAATAAGATTGGTATTTATTTAGGTGTTTTTGATGGCAGATTTTAAAAAGGGCATTTACAATATGGGACCGTCTTAAATCCATCATCTATAATCCATAACTTATTAAAATATCTACATAAAGCATGAAAAGAAACCCTAATCAAAACAGTATTGGAAAAACTGATTTTATGCAAGTGGAATTTTTTTTTTCTTAATTCTTTTTCCGCAAACGAAATTTGAACGATTTCTAGAGGAGAGCGAATCTGTTGAAAGAGTGTGTAATTTTAAAGGTGAAGAAAAACATTGTATTAAAGGCCGAGAAAATGAATGGCTGAATGTTGATGGATAAGCGACTTAAGATAAGAATAATCAGTTCATATTTCAGCTTATTGCTGCCTTACAAGGCGATCCGAATTATCTAAATGGGAAATTTATGCGGGCCACTGATAGGCAGCAGAGACATAATGAGAGTAGGTGTAGATGGGCAATTGCTCCGGGCGCAACCACTGGATGGCGTTGAACAAGATGGATAATCAAAGGAGATATAGATTTATTGGGTTATTGAGTGCGATTCCCTGATCCGCTCAACAGTTTCTGCCTAGGTTATTCACGACGCACACACGTGAATGGTGAAACGTGAATGCGTGAAGAGAGAAAAAGGAAAAAAAAAATAAGTGTGAACACCCCATCTTGGAAGGTTTCGGTTCAGGTCAATAATAGAACGTGACTCTGCCTGCCCTGACTCAATGTTGGCTCCTCCGGCGAAAGAGAATCGGAGAGAACGAGGGAAAAGAGCAACCGCCCACGCGACTGCAACCTTCTTCACTTGTGCAAAAGTTTCGTTGCCACACCAAGAAAAACACCTCGAAATTAAATTTGCGTACTACTCTTCGTGGAAATCCAATCGTAAGACAAACCCTTGGGAGGTTGGTGTGGGAGTGGAAAGACCCACTCTCATCTTTTAGCATTCACCACTTGACATTAAATGTTCCACTGGTTAAATATCTATTGAAAAATCGAATCACTCTAAAAATTCGACAGGTCATATGTAAATTATTAGATTTCTGCAAAATATTCCGCTTTATAATTTATTCGGAAGTCTGAAGATCCGTGGAACAACTTTTAAAAAATAAAATAAATTTATTAAAAAAAAACAAACAAACAAACTGGGAACGAGGTCAATGTTACATATCAAGGGTCGCTTCACAAAAAATGCTTTGAAACAATTTTTCATTTTGTGTACGGGTTTCTATTAATAGAAGCTACGTGATACGTTATCGGATCTTTGATTACATCCACTCTTATAGGACAATTTGCGTTTTAACAAATCTTCATTGTACTGAAAGTGGCCAATTTCTTTTTCACCGAAAATATGTGATTATTTAACGAAAGAAATTTTCTTACGCCGAAATAATTTTTGTAAAAGTTGAAATGGCACAATCTACATCTTGATTTTTTGCCAAAAAAATCGGCTAACGTTAAGAGGAAGTTACGAAGAAGAGGGGAAATTAAGAATCTTTTATATATACACATTCACTAATTATAAACAAACAATATAAATTTATTGTTTAGATGAAAAGCTTAATTTGATTTCTTGTGTCGAGCAGATGAGCACGATATACGTTACGTTGTAGCAAAAAAACAAATGTCTTGTTATGCGAGGCATTTCTCTTTCACGCTGTATGGTAAATTTCCATTTTTCTCACGTTCTCTCGGGCTACTCTTTAGGGCAATAGTGCAAAAATTCCATTCGTTTTTACTGTGACTGATGTGCATGACCCTTGAAATCCCAATCCCCCTGCCATTCTTTTAATAGCAAATCTATTTCGGAGTCACATGACCGAGTTCAAGATGTCAGATGGTTCATAAGGAATCCAGAAATAATTTGGTTTGAATTCAAAACCAAGAGGCAAAAACATATTTTTCTCCCATCTTAATATAGACTTAAAATTTCTTTTTTATTTGGGGTTTTTTTTCCACTTAGTTCAACTTACTATATCATTACACTAGCAAGTTTAAAAATTGACAGTTGAAACCTGTAATCTAAACGAGGAAACAAGAATAATCTCACTGGGGCAGTAACAGAAGGCTCTAGAATAGTAATAATAATGCTTAATAAAAGCCCTTCACAGATTATTTAACTTGGAAGCTGGTTGCATTGCATAAAAAGTTTATTGCATAAGTATATCCAAGTGTAATGTGTTTGCAGTTTTTAGATATTATTTTTACCGTTGTTGTTAAGCCAAGGAAGCTCCAGAAACAGCTTCTCAAAATCTAAATCTTTAAATTATATGTTTATTTTATTGCAACAGCCAATAAAATTTCCGACTTAGTTTATTATTACAGTAAACGTGATATGGATATTGTAAAAATAAATGTTCAATCTTTTAAACAAAGGAAGCTGCCATGTGATGAAAATAGAAGATAATAAAAAAAAGAGATTAAAAACTAACAAAAACATTTAATCTTTTTCCCCCCTTCTTTTTTGACTTTCTCTCATTTCGATTTATGCAAATTAAGATCGGCAGGGAGGTTTTTTTGTTAGTCGCGCCAGCAAACCGGTTCGTCGGCCGTTCGCCCAATACTATGATCGGGGACGAGTGAATTTTATTGATTGGCGTTTACGTAATGGAATCGAACCGGACTGAATTCTAGGTGCAAATTAAAATACATTAATGAAAGTATTTCTCTCGGAAAGTCCTAATGAAAAAGGAGATGCTTAATTGAAACGATGACGAATTCGTGCCTTCGATTTACTCAACTCGCCTTTTGCCTTATGTTAGATGAAACGAAGAAGAGGAAAAAGATTTTTTTTTTCTTTGCGCTATAGAAAAAAAAATTGGATTTCTCTTCCCCCTTGTTTAAAAAAACAGCGATCTGTGGAGGAAGATGAGGTGCAAATGTTAATTTGGAATTTTTCACCCCCATCCCTTATCTCAACTTCCCTCTTCTGCTAACTTAGTTCGCAGAATTTCGAAGTGTTTGGATTTGCGCTGTCTAATTGAAAATTTTGTTGTAATCAAATTCCTGCGGTTTAGAAAGAGCAGAGTTTTAATCGGGTTTTAATTTCGTCGGAAATTGAATATCCGATTAAAATGATTATTTTTTTTCACGCTTTGAAAAGAATCGTAGTTAATGTGTAGTTTATGTGTAAAAAATACCTAGTTCGATTTTTTGCTCACCGTGCTGGGTGTAATACCTTTCAATGGCTACTCTCCAAAAATTTCAATGATCCTAAGATTTCATTTCTGTCAAAGGACCGCTTCCAACTTTTAAGATACGAGTTATCTTTTTTCATTTTGCTTACAATGTAGTACTCGGAGGAGCCGAAGGAATTTAAAAAAATATGAAATTCGAAATGATGATATCCAATGTGTGGATTTAATCATAGAAGGAAGTGTGGGCTCACCTGATTTCTCCGGTTTTCTTTTGATTTATTGAGTATTTTTAAATATTCTTATCGACTTCTTGCTCAGTTTCAAATATTTTTAGAAATGGCTTATATAATAGCGATATTAATTATAATTAAAACCTTATAAATGCTAATTAGCTTTTAGGTGTATATTTTACTTCACTACAAGAATCTGAGCATAAGGAAGCATTCTTTACTATATCAGATTCAGTATTGGAAGATTCAACGAAATCTGAAATTCGGGTCATACGATCCGCATATATTTCTAAGTGATGGAATGCATGTTATTATTATTTTTTAGTTAGAATATTCTATGAAAAATCGATTAACATACGTGCTGTATTCTTTTCTAAGCACCATTTCGGTTTAAACAACAGCATGATATAGACACTAAATTCCGATTATTCTTATTCGATGATTCAGGGTTTGCGAGATACAATGGTGATAACGTTGGGTTGGACCATTAAAGTGTTCCATTTTTAAATTCCATTTTTTTATTCCATGGCTCTGTTTATTTCATCTTCATAAATACTGAGTAAATACAGTCGCATTTTGTTCAGTCACTTTCGACAAGTAACTTTTGACTATAGCATCCGTTCAAGACGTCGATTTCCTTAAGTTTCTGTCATTTTGCTTTAAGTTGAGATTTTGGTTTGTGACACCACATAGTAGGAAACTTTTCAAAGGCATTGCCGGCTCGGTGGCCGAGAGGGTTAAGGTATAGGTCTTTCCGTTCTCAACACAAGCGAGTCGCTGGTTCGAATCCCGCCGAGGGCATGGATGTTTGTATTTGTCTCGTTCATAATCGTTCTTTCCTCATCATTGAGGATAGTACAATAGACCTGAGGTCGCAGTGCTTTAACAACCACCTCTTTAATTCATTACTCATTCATTCAAAGGCATTAGGAAAAAAACCGAACGGGGACGCAATGAATACTTTTATCTGCTTTGAAAAACTGACTGATGACTGAAGCCCCAAGCTGTACAGGATTCTAAAGTGCCGCAACTCGTATTCTCCGTAATGTATCCCATATAGTCTAACCAGCGAATCATGAGAACTACACGGAGAGAAATGCTTTGGATGTAGCAATAATAAGGGAGCTGATGAGTGCTTGTTTGTTGAAACAAAAATGCAATTTGATGCATCATGAATAAACTATTATCTTACTACCGTATCAAATTATCACCATTACAATTCATTATTAATATGTAGTTTTTTTATGTAGCGTCAACTAAATATTGATGCAGCACCAATATCGGAAGAAGACTATTTCATATATTGTTCTGTCATCAATATATGGATGGCCATACAGCAATATCGGAAGTTGCTGATCCGAATCTGCTTGTTGATTGCTCGAGAAATTATGTCGTTCGCTCTGTCGACGAGGCCAACGAGATAAAAGGTCTGGAATTTGAAAAGTCACCTAACCGTCAGGGTGCTACCAACAATCCAACTTTCATCGTCTCCATCTTGGATGTTAACAATCAGGGTTTTTCGTTTGTTGGAAACAATGAAGGTGGGACTGTCGAAGGCGTATCAAAATTATTATAATTCTTTCCATAAATCCGATTTCACATTTACTAGCAGGCCACAGTTATAAATTTCACTCACTAGATGTCGCGAAAAGCGCTGTTTCATAACCTCGATAATTTCCGTTTTTATCCTCTAGTTAATTTTAGCTATTTGATTCATTGATTATTCGGATAGTCTCATAAATAGTTAATGAATTTCATAGGAAAAGTTTCTACTAATCGACTCCGATGAACAACATTTTATATTCCTTACCGGTTATTTTTAATGTTAATCAATTTCAGAGGAGCGCAAGTAGAATGCTGTGCCTCCCCGAAAAGAGGTATACTGAAGGAAGTTGTTGAAAATAATTTTCCTGAATAGAAAAAAATGTTCATTACATTTCCTTTTCTCGAGGTGTTTATTTAGGTTGCGCAGCTTATTAAGGGCTGTGCGTCCTGATTACTAACTATCTGAAGGGCATACGCTAGAGTATCACCACCAGCTCTGGCTCCAACAGCCTTTTTTTTTTGAAACCATGAAGTGCCCAAAAAAGGAAATAGAATTATTCATATATGTTACAATTATTAATTCATAAAATGAACTTGATACTTCTAACATATACAAAATTTTAATTCCTTTTTTTGTGTTTTCAAAAACAGAAAATATACACTTAATAGCGTATCATGTAAATATAAACTGTAAAAGAGCCCATAGCTCTAATTGTTGTAGGAGCAGAAAACTATTGATGTGTCACCGATATCCACTATCCATGCATGGAAAAATCGTTGCTCTAGCAATGCTGTATTAGTGTGGTAACAAAAGAGTATTGTTCTCACAACAATATTTACTGAATGAGATTAATAAAGAGAATTGGTCTCTGATCAAAACACACAATCAAAACAGTTTTGTCCACACAACAATAAATATTGATGGGACAGGAGTAACTATAAAATAGTGTTACAGTGACCATAGATAAGGTTGTCACAACAATTCATTTTTCTCCGTGTATCAATCACTGCATTACCATGGAAAGCAGCTGGAGTAAAATTTATCCTCGTACTGAAGGTGCTGTTAAACGAATTACTTTTAAATTGTTGGCCCTCAGAAGAATCATAATACATTCTTGTTTGATATTTTGCTTGAGCACAGCTTGAACAAAGCGCATTTTAAACAGGAAATGTGAACGATAAATATAGGACTTATGCAATGAGGCTAATACCCCGTCCGCACTGCAAAAAATAAGCTAGCCTAAGTTGATAAGCTAGTTTAAACTGCAGTGCGAACGATTCTAGCTTTTGTTGGGCTAGCCCAGATTCTGATAAGCTAGCTTATGATGGGCTAGACTTTTAAACTAGCTTATCCAGTTGAGCCACAAACGCACTGCATCATGGGATACGTTTTTTCCCATGATTCCGTAGTTTTGGAGCATTTCGCTTGCTTGGCTTGACTAAGGTTATAAGATCGTGCTACTTTGTAATTTATATGGCTGCACCAACACCAATAAGTATAGAAAAAAACGGCGGGGGGGGGGGAGGAAAAGTGGACTACGGAAGAAGTTCGCATTTTGATAGAGATTTGGGGCGAAAATATCGACGACCTGCGACGAACTGTAGGCTAGTTTTAGAGCACTTCAGTGCGAACGACCTAGCCTACAACTTAAGCCAAGATATCTAGCTTATCGAATAAGCTAGCTCAACAATAAGCTAGCCCAGCAGTGCGGACGGGGTATAAGGCAGCCGCTGATTGGCTGGTGAACTTAGCCACTGTTATGACCACGTGATCTATTGCAGTCAGAAAGATTCTCATGAACTATCTGTTGGACTATACATATAAAGATTCCATTTTAAAATTCGCGCTGTAGAAACTTCATTTTATGTATTCCGTTGTAGACATAGTCACGTGACAATTCAATATGGAAAAGGTGTTTATTGTAGAGCATTAATTGAAAACGAATTCCTTCAAAATTTTTAACACGACGTTTCTAAATTGTCTGCAACCTGAGATGCGCCGAATAAGTCAATAATATACGAAAGTTCAGAAATTCAGGGAAACTGGTAATGTTAATGTATCGCCAAGAAGTGCCAATTCTCCTGATCTAACGCTAGAAGATTTTTTTCATGGTCTTATCTCATAGAACGTTTATACGAATACAATGCAAAAATTACACCATGTAACAAAATTTACTTTTTTCTTTTTTCCTGGGATATAACTGTTATTTCTGTATTTAATTTAACCTAAATAATAATTATATTAAAGGTTAATTCTCTGAAACTTTGCTTTTGCGATCAGGATATTGATATACTTGTTATTAAAGGTTTTAGCGGTTCGTAAGGGAAGAGTTCATATAAAATATTCTACTTGTTACTCTGAAAAGTTTCATAATAAAAAAAAAGGTGAGGCGTTCTTCCTCATTACAGAAATTAGAATTTCGACAAAAGTGTGTCCTGGCCCCCTTTTCAGAGCGGTTTATCATGCTGGGCCGGGACACTCTTTTGTCGAAATTCTAATTTACTTTGTGTTTTTGGACATCCGACTTTTAACTTTCTGTTCTTATACATTTTTGCCTAATTAATTGTTTTACTTTCTTGGGCTCAGTTTGAATTTTCTTGTTAATTTAAACAGTGCTCCCGCTAGCCTATTTTAGGAGGGCGCTGCGCCCTGCCGCGAGAGTATTGCGCCCTGTCAAGAGAGTAGTGCGCTCGTTCCCGAAAACAGTGCTTTTCCGCGAAAATAGTGCTTATCAATTTGCTCTTGCTTTTCCATGTATCCTTCCGCCTGATTTTAAACAGAAAGCACACAATTAGGCTTAGCCCTACCCGTGCCCCTCGCCCCCCTTCCCTATGAGATGCCTTGGCACTGCATGATGTGCCCTCTTGCTGCAGTTGACACCCTGCCCTCTGTCAATTTTAGTGGGAGCACTGTTAAAAATATTCAATTTGAGGAGGAGGTGTGTGAATCTTGCCCACAAACGCAAAATTTGAATAGCTTAGTTTTTATTTTCCATCATTTTTAGTTATATCCTAATCGAATAAAATGATTACAACGCAGGAACAAAATTTGTGTTACATGGTGTTATCAAAGCAATAAAGAAATCGCAAAATCATTGCATCCTTCACCATCCGTTGGAGCTTCTTGTTTCAGTTACCTGTCGCCGAGTACAGTTGTGCTTGGCACAGAATGGTTCTCAGTTTTAACTTGGAATAAAGTATATACAGCGCAAATTTTGTATTGCTATCTTTCTTTGTTATTTTGTTTTATCATACAGGTATTTTCATTACACTTCTCGAAAATCACTTCAAAAATGTATTTACCTTCCATAACTTCTGAAAACCATAATTAAATATCCGTTTTCTTATATAATAACGTTAATTCGAAGTGTCTTTCCTCTCAGTTTCTTCATACAACTCTATTAACTTATTTGTCACCAATCCATTAATCCGTATGAAAAAAAAAACTACACGAAGTTTGACGTTAATAACTGCTTGCTCAAATTTTCGAGGTTAGGTATTCATTAGACTCCATAAGATTCGCTGATAAAAGGCTTCTCTTTGTACGCTTTTTTATCGAAATAACGACCACTTTTCTAGGAAACACATCTCGTAAGAATTTACGTCATAAGAAAAGAAGAAACGAATGTAAAATATACACTGAGAATTTCCCTTACTTCCCTGTGTAAGAAGAAGATTGTTTTTTTCTTCTTTTCTTTTCGTTATTGGCCAGGTGTTAAATCATCAGCATCTTCCCTTAATGATACCTTGCGAGGATTTAACGTAACGATGGACGGATGATAGTATTTTAAATCAAAACCCCAATTTGAATTCAGGAGAAGAGAGAGGCGTCTCGTTTCTACATCAAGGGGGGAAAAACATTTCTCGGTTGCTGAAGCAAAGAGTTCGGGGAGGTAAGTGACGAAGGCAGGTTCGGGTGCCGAGGGCGTTGGCTGACCTTCAACTGAAGAGCCCAACTTTGAAAACTGCCAGCGACCTCCCCACCAACCGAATCGTTTACGCAGAAAACTACTCTTTTTCATTCACTACTCAGAACACATTAAAGCTTGAATTCTCTCGTCTCCTCGCGTTGCGACTCACGAACTACATGATTCATGGCGACCTCTTCGCTGTTATTTTTAGGTTCGATAAAGGTACCGTGGTGTAGTATGTATTCAGTCTCTAATTTCACCCGTATTAAGATCTATTAGATTGCCTTATAGTTCATGTTAACTCCGTAATTACATTTTTATCTAAAAGTCGTTTAATATTCCAACGAAATTCAAGTCAGTCTCCTCTTTCAATGGGGCTTCTGTATTAGGAGGCGGTGTTATTAATAGTTAATTTTCTGCCATTATTGTTTGCATTCTGACGTTTTTATGAACGATAATTATGCCATGCTCTCTGCATTTTAATGATATTTACAGTTGAAATTACGAGGAAAATTTTGAGACACTCTCATTTGAAGATTGACACAGTTAGTACCTGAAAAAATAAGTCCTGAGAGAGTGTGTGGATGTGTATAAAGCGTTGAGATATTGGGACGAAAATAATGATGAGACAGTTGTTAGCGGAGGACTGGGATGGATCTTAAGAGATTGTAGGAGGAGGAGGAGGAGACAGGCTCTACAGCTCAGTGGGCCGTGGCTTCTTCTCCAGGCACATCCACGGGCACACCTGCCTTCGAAGTAACCGACCGAGAAGGCAGATGCCTGCACGCCGAGCAGCCCTGGCTTCGCGCCGTCAGGTTACGGGGTCACTGGACTCTCCCGGGGCACCACTACTCATCTCTATTTTTCTCATTTTTTTAACTATATAGTTAAAAGTTCGTGCTTTTATATATTTAATAATACAAAAAAATGGCTTTTCTATAGATTGCATACATTAAAAGCGAGAATGTTACTATCTTCCCGTGCGAAAAGGCTCCGTTTGTCAGACGACAAATTTTCATGACATTCTAAACGTGACGCATGAATTTTTATTTACAGAGTATTCCTTGTTTATTAATGTTGAAAAAAATCAGCCTTCATAAATAATAAATAATATTAATTTTCTTCTTGAGAAATCATGGAAGAATTTTTTTCAAGCTTCAAATTTTGAGAAGTTTAACAACTATAGAGTAAGTTTTTAAAATAAGCTACTTCTTACTAAGCAAGGAGTATTATTAAATTTTCCTCTTCTTTATCATACAGATTGTAGGTGTTTGCGCACCCATCCTCTTATTTAGAAACATAGAAAGTCAACTTAGAAGCTTAGCCGTTATAGAAAGATGTACGGCGAACATATAATTGTTACAGAAATTCTAATACTTCGTTCATGAAATACCGCTTTACAATACTTTCTTAAATTCTAGTTGTTTAAATCATTTAAGTTGATTTATTAAATGACGAAATCAGTTTCAGAATAATAGATACTAACGCTGAGATAGGATTTTGAAGATGCGCCCACGCTGGATGAATGAGCGTGGTTGATCTCGCGATGTTTCCTAATTAGAATCCTCCAACGCAATTTTCCTAGCATTTCGGGAGAATGGATGAAAGCGAAAATTCTCTTCTGGTTGATATTAAATGCCATCTAATGTTGCTTCTTAATTGAATCGGATTCATAGTCTCGTGGAAGCAATAATTTCATTTTATTATTTGTTCACTTGTAATAAATATAGGTCCTCGTGTAATAAATATAAACTACCAAGTTCGGCTTTCACTGGTTTCACCAAAATCTCAGACTTCACTTTGTCCTGTATACCAATATCCTGTGGCTAATAGCAAAAAGTTTAACAGGAATAAAGTTTAATAGAAAATTCCAAGAACTGAATGTACAGGGTGTCCCAAAAATGACTGATGGATTTTGAAAATCAATAAAAAAAAAACCGGAATGCGATAGTTATGTATCGTTTGCAGCCTTATGCTGAGGAAATCGGGGAATATTATCCCACCAAATTTCAAATTTAGTTAACATTTCTACCAAGAGATGGCGCTGCAGGCGATCTGTAACACAGATATAGTTAAAACGAAGTATTTCAGCTCGTCGTCAAGCTGATAGCGTGTGCTGAAAATATCATTTAGTTTTTTGCAACAGTCCTTGCAACATTTTCATACCGGTTTTTATTTTTTCATAGTTTTCAGCGCCACCTGTGGGTGAAAATGTTAACTAAATTTGAAATTTGGTTGCATAAGGCTGCAAACGATACATATCTATCGCATTCCATTTGTTTTGTTTTTTTTTATTGATTTTCAAAATCCATCAGTCATTTTTGGGACACCCTGTATACGAATATGCGAATTTAGTAAGGTACAATTTCAATTCATTTATACAAATATATCATTTGAAATACCAATGATTAGATATCGCTGAACGATAAAAGCAAACATAGTAATGGAGAACTCTGGTGAAAATTATCCAGTCCTTAATAATACGACTTTTTGTGCGAAAATATTTTCACACGGGTTCTGCTAGTTCGTTTATAAGATGCTAAGGGAAAAAGATTCAGAACCTGATTTATCTTTTCAAAAAGTTGCATTATATTTATGTAACAATGAAACTGTTAATTATTTATTGTCTTGTGTGTATTTGTTTTATCCAAGCATTCACATAAATAAAACTGCTTTATAGTTTTTTTTCCTCGTAATTTTACGACATTGCTCTTCCTATAAAGCAACATTAAAAAGTGGTTTAATTGAATTTCTGGTTCTGCGTTATTTATATACTTTTTTCCCACTTCGTGCTAATTAATTTCTCTCAGCTTTATGAAATTCTGAAACTATTAGCTTCGGTCTGCAAAAGTGTTGAAATTTTTAAGAGAGATTCAACAAATTTCGTGAAACTGAGAATTTTCGGTCATTTAAAATTAAACGATCTCTCCAAATCGTTAACCTTAAAATGGTAATACCTGTAGGCTGTAAGTTAACCTTACGAGAGGTATTCTTAATGAATTTAATACGCTTTAAGAATATTTGCTTAAAGCAACATTTACTTCGTTCTTTTCAAATTATTTGTTGTCTACATTTTATTATACTGAATGAAAACAAAACTTTACGTTTTCAAGATCATCTGTTATTTTAAGGTACAAAATTTTAAAGTGTTGAATCTAAATAAAGTATAACGCGTAGTACATGTTTGGATTTCTCGTTTTGAAATTAAATTCTTGATAAGAAATTTGTTGAAATTGTAGTTGAATATCATCATATAAAAAAATTAAATCTAGATTTTTTAACGCTGTCTTTCACTGCTTATCTAATTACTGAACTTCACATTTAATTTTTTTAATCTTTATTAAATGAATCCAGAAATTTTTGTTTCCATAATCCATAGTTAGTTCACTCAAATCTAGTCCTTAACAACACTACAGGAAAAAATATGGAAGTTTTGCAGCTTCATTTCATTTACAGTCAAATAACTTTTTTCAAGTAGAACTTAAACAATAACGAATTCTTTTTAATTTTTTGCATTAGATAGTAATGGATTTACGGTTTGCTTAGCTCTCCGCTTTCTTTTAAGCGGATAAAATTCGTCAATATCATGCAGAAGTTATTTAAAAAATATAATTACGGATTCATTTTTCTCTTTAAAATAAAATTCGAGAGCAAAAAGCTAATTGCCTTCCTTGAAAGCGTCTTCAAGCGGAAAGGTTTCGTTTTCTTCCGACCGTTAGCGGTAGCTGCGACGAATGAGATTTTTTGGCCGAGCCGCGCCGTGTATGCGAACGTTGTCGTAGGACACAGGAAAAAACAAAGAAAAATAACGAAAACTAACCAACCGAAATAGACAAATAACGGCGGGAAAATATATCATAAATTTGAGAAAGTACTCGTTCCTCTCATTTTTCCCGAATCGATTTTTTTTTTCTTGTCCCTCGTTATAATCAGCTTAAAGTGATATTTTCTCTCTCTCCGTAGATCGTTTTGTGCGTATCTACTTTATTATCTCTCGTCCTATATTTATGTTTCGCTTTCTGTGTGGGTTTTTTTTTTTTCGAAGTAATTTTTAAACATTATTATGAGAGGAATTAAGAAATTATAACGCGTTAACTGTTCAATATTTTGGACCTAATTCATATAAATAGCATTGACGTCCACAGCTTGAACTCAAAAAGGATTATTGATCTCCGCGTTTACAATTTAAAACTACTAAAATTATACGAACGAGGAAAATAATGAGCGGAAAAATGAGTTGGATGTGCAAATAAGCCGCTCATCCTCCGATTATCTTCGCTCAATTGATAAACATCAGCTGAAAGTTATCTCCTGTTTCAGTAAAGGAAAAAAGATACTGTATATTTAGAGTGAAGTATGCCTTTTATTGAAATTAAAGAGAAAATATGCGTTCGCATTTTTTAATCATAAAAATTTTTGCGAAGTTTATTTGAAAAGTCAAAAAAAAGTTACCCTTGAATTTCATTGTCATTTCAAAATTAAGTGATGCTGATCTCTTTAGCACTAAAGAGAGTTTTAAAGTGTAAAAAATGTAAAAATTTCTGCGTGCTTCACGAGTTTTTAAGCTTTTTTTTATCTTCGTATATTTTATAATACATGCAGATCCTATTCCACTCTGTTAATCTGTTAAATAACCATTTTTTTTTCATGTATTAAGCAGATATAAATTCGTCGGTTTATGAGCCGAGGTGGATTCTTCACCATTAAATTAATAAATTTGTATATAATGGAGATAGAAGAATTTACAGTAATAAAAAAATTAAAAACCTAATTTTTTAATTCTTTAAATAGGAATGTCAGTGTTTCTTATTTTCTCGCGTGGATTTGTAAATTCGTTTTGTTGATGGGTGTGAATAGAAGCTTTATTGAAATGTTGTTTTTGTAGGAACACGGTTTAAATATACGGCCGTTTACACCTGAAGGGTTAATAACATCTTCGTAGACAATTAGTAATTGTGTTTGTTAATAAGTGTTCCCTTCGTATAAAAGTTTTTCCTTTTTCCTTCCTTCATCACTTTCATGTAAACTTTTTTTTATCCCATTGAGCGAACCTTTCTTTTCTAAAGGTGCCTCATTGTCATAGCGTGTGGAATCTCGTTTTGTCTTTGTTGCTCGTTTGCTTTTGCTTAAGTCCTGAAGTCGTGACTTCTTGAAAACTATTCCCTCGCCTTTCAATTGCTCGTCCTCCTAGGCATTTTCCTAGACAGAACTTTCTGGTGAATTACGAGAGTTTCTCTACACTGTTGTGTGCTTTTGTTTGGAAATGTAGGCAAATGAACGTTGTTTCACGGCTATAAGAGCTCTGTTAATCTGGGTTGAGTGGTTTCTGACTCTAATCCCCCGCCCACCCCTGCGTTTTCTCTTCTTCCTTTTTATTATAAAATCCTGATGCAAGAATTCTCAGTTGCCGCCACCGGCTCTCGCATGTCGAGACTCCTCTCTGTTTTCGTCATTCGTTTCCGTTTTAAGTTTTTTTTAATACGGATGTTTAACAGTTGTTGTTATTCCAAATTCTTTTAAGGTTTTAAGCATACTGAAAAAAACGAAAATTTTGCGTGTCGACCAGTTGCTACACAGTAGTGAGCAATAAAAACAGAATTAAATCATGTATACATGAAAGAGATCCACTTAAAATTGTTGTGAATGTTACGTGGTATTTGTTTTTACAGATGCCTTTCTCAAAAACTAAAGAATCGTCCACAAAGCAATAAAAAATATTATAAACTATTTTTTAAGTTATGTCCATTTTATGAAGAATCTAAAATGAGTCTATCTTATTTTATACATGTAAAAATATATGAATTTAAAATGCGCATTTGCTATTCAAGACTTCATTAAACTCTATTAAATGAGTTATTAATTTAAAAAAAATTTCCACATAATATAGTACTTAAATACTTAATTAAATTTAAGTAGCAATCTCTGTACACTTAATCGAATTTTAACTTATCAGTCTCTTATCTGTAACAGATTATAGTTTAATATTTTTGTTCCTCATTATTTCTGTTGGAAGGTGAAATTATTTTTTATGCAAATCACACGATTTAATTTTTGGAGATGGTTGTGAAATGTTCTTTTTACAATATTCACGGAAGTTCTAAAAATGATAAACCAGTCCAATGGTAAGTCTAAATGATAAACTTCACTGGAGCGAGAACTGTTGTAGCACTACGGGGAAAAGACTCTGCAAGCTTGCGGAAGTATTCTATAGGCAGCGAGCACCATACCTCTTGCAGAGCGATCTACAACCGAATTTCGCCGTCAGAACCAACTCATGTTCCTTAAGGGGCTCTTTCTTCTTTGGGAAGCGGTGAAAGTGGCAAGGTGCAAAGTCTTTCATCTTTGAACTTCAGTCATTCATCTTTGAACTGTAGGCGCTGCAACGCCTCTGGTGTGTGGCGACTCGTGTGCCGGCGGACGTTATCGTACTCCAGAAGAGGGTCCAAAGCTGCCATTCAATCCTGGTGTCGACAACAACTCCGGAATTCCTCTCCGACGGGTTCACCCAACTAGTCACGCGTTGGCGCAATGCGTGGAAAGAGATGGGGACTATATCGAAAAGTGAATAGTGCATTACATAGAGGACAAATGAGGCGTTGAGCGCAATAGTGGCCCAACCAACAATAATGTTGAAAAAGAGTAACATGTGGAAATAACTTGCTGATAGATTGCTTTTTACAGTGCCATTGTGGCCCATCCATAGTTTGGTGTGCGAAATTCCATTTTGCATACATTTAGTTCGCTAAATTCCATTTTGCATACATAATAGGGAAGAATTCTGTGGATTTTCTCAGAACATATTTTTTTCGGCTTGGGCCACTTTTGCGCTCAACGCCTCAAATGTGAGTATAAGATATAAAAAGAATTTTGAAAATCGGTTAACAAATAAAAAAAGTTACAGCCATGGAGGCATTACTTTTCAAAACGCCCTCGTATTCCGAGGTGTTGGATTTCCATTTCCACAGCAGTTTGCATGGCATGTCATATGTGTGCGATATCATTAATATCTGGACACTCGGATGTTCCTTAGGCAAGATTCCCAAGCTCAGATGAGTGCTCTTCTAACCATAATTGCCTGTACTCCTGTATGGCGGTAGTGTCCTGTTGGAAAAGGTTAAACCCGTCAGAATGAACGCAGGACATGAGTGGGTGTAACCCGTCTGAAAGGATACACAGATAGTTTCTGTGATTTTAGACGTACAAGAGGATCCATTGAATGCCAACTTATTACACTTCAACCCGTTATGGAGCCATATTTCTCTGTTGACAGGCAGGATCCATGGCTTCATGATGTTTTCTCCACAGACACGCCTGAAACAGTCGGAAACGCGACTCGTCAGATCAGGCTGCCCGTTTCCAGTCATCAAGTGTTCAGTGGCGGTGTCCCCGAGCCCAGGCGAAACTTACAACTCTGTGTCGCATATTCATCAAGAGTATTCGATTGGGCGTCGGCTTCTAAAGCCCATATCATAGAGGGAAGGTTCCAGAGTCCACACGCTGATATTTGCTGAAACCCTAGCATCGCATTCCGATGTTACCCGAGGCCGTTTTGTGAAACGATTCTTGCAACCGATGCTAATCACGTTCATCCAATGTCTTTTTAGACCATAGTACTTTCGATGAGTTCGATGTTTTGACAGAATTCTTGTAATCACAGAACACCCATTGAAATGGTTCGTACGCAAAAACCCAAACTTCGTTTCAATCTCCGAAATCCAAGCGCTTTACCGCATTCAAATCGCTTAAATCGTGATAGCTGTCAGCGGACCCAGCGGACCCAGCTCTAGATATTTCATAGATGACTATCACTTTATATAAGTACCTGCGGACGAAACCCTTGATGTTTATTCTGTATAGGCTCGTCTGTACCACTTTTTCTGACACTTCGGTGTAATATTTCGCTTCAGGATATTATCCAAAATATACGCTTCAATTGAAAAATAAACAAATAGTAATGAAAATGTCAATCGGTATAAAATAATATAAATTTATTCGTCGTAAGGTATTTCTTAAACAGCTTTGTCATATATGCAAATCTTTACTATAATTGCTTCTCTTTTCTTCCATTAAAATTTTAAAATAATATACAAATACTATAAAAGAACTAGATATTTTTATTGTCTTTAAGCTGATCTACTGAGCTACAATTTATATCTGTAATTGTATGATCGAGCTACAATTTATACCAATTCCTTAAATTATCACAGAGATGAAAAAAATATTAATTCCAGTAATACAAACAACAATTGCAGAAAACCAGAAAAAATATAAAAGGGGAGAAGAGATGTGGATATGTTCAATACAATAAAAGAAATAAAAGACTCTAACCACAAGTTTTAAAAAAGAAAAATACAACCTTATCCTGTAAGCGCTTTTCGAGGGCGAAGCTCTCGTCATTCAGCTCTCTGGTGTGTTACTCCCTATTCTACCTGCTGAATGATGAGAGCTTCGCCCTCGAAAAGCGCTTACAGGATAAGGTTGTATTTTTCTTTTTTAAAACTTGTTGTGGTTAAAGAGTCTTTTATTTCTTTTATTGTACCACAGAGATGGTAATCAGTGGATGCTAGGAGTGACTTTTCTTTTTCACACGTTTGTAAACACCTGTCTTCCTACGATCGGCAGCATCATCTCCATAGATCATTTATGAAGGTTTCCTATTGTCTCGTTCTCACATCACTGGAACTCTACAGGGTGTTTACAAAGTCTGTGGTATAGGACCTTATTTTGAATATATTTTACCAATAAACCGAGGGTCGCAAATGAATAATTGATACATAAAAAGTTGTCTGACTCTCCTCATAATAATGTATCTTTCGTTAATGTATTTCCAGAAAACGGAGAAATTAGAAAAAGTTGATACAGATGGTCACAACGTTTTTAATAACCAAATATTATTTTTAATTCAAAAATTAGAAAAGGTGTTCAAACTGATGACCATGAGCAGCAATGCATGCCTCACAGTACCTTGTCATTGAATTTATGGCACAGCCAAAAATCCCTGGCCGGCCAGGTGGCCGAGAGGGCTAGGGCATAGGCTTTCTAGTTCTCGAGTCCGCCTGGTCGTGGGCATGGATGTTTGTGTTTGTCCCGGGCTGCATACAGATATAACCTGTGTAAAAGACGCAAAATGACCTTAATAGTCGACGCCAAAATTTCTAATAATAAACCATAAACCAAAAATCCCTGCAGTGTCTTTTACAAAGTGACACGCAGCAACAATTCGCGCTGCCCGCTCCTCTTTTGAATCCACAGGAGTATCGTACTCCACATTCTGCAGATGTCTTCTGTCATTGAATGATCCAGTTCACTCATCCGTACAATAAATGATCCAGGCTCTCTCGGCCTCCTCTACAATCGCGAAAATACTTGAATGTTAGGGACACGACGGTTTGGAAATTTGTCGTGATAAATTCGGACTGCAGCTCTTCCACTGACCATGTAAAACGGTTCATTTTTACTACCAGAGATTGCTGTTGTTGTTTTTTTTCACAATGAGGAAGTGGATGTTCAGCTAATTCACTTTTTTTCTCGAATGGAATAACCATTATTTAATGTTTAAATTCATTAATGTAAATTGTCAATATCTGTCTCACATGCATGACTTTGAAATTTTAGTTTCTGTATCAAGGATTAATTTGTGACCACCAGTTTATTGGCCAAATATGTTCAAAATAAGATCTGCCACCCCTAAAAGTTTGTACATACTTTGTAAATGCCTTGTATAACAGCACATTGCTCTTGATGAAGTTCAAGCACAGAAGCCATCTTGAAGAAGAGATATGATTGCTATGCACATAATTGCTATATTGAGTTAATGCATGGGGAAAGGATGCTTCCATACACTTTATAAATAGCAAATGTGTAGAATAAGAACTGGATTTTAAAACATACGCTGTGCATTTCTTTTGGAATAACCCTCGTATATTTTGGAAGATCGATATAAACTGCATTAAAAAACATCGAACATCGGTTTAATTTTCAATACATTGCTATTCATTTTCAATACTTTGAATGTGTTATTACAAAAAGGCCAAATTCCAAAAATGGCTTTAGAGAAACTTTACTCGGATAAAATTTTCTGGTCTCGGATAAGTTTTATGAATTAAGAATAATTTCGGCTTTAATTAGAAAATGTAGTTTTTAATGAAATTAAATTTTAATTGCATATTCAAATGAATGTTTAACATTTATGGCTTTAGCAATAAAAGCTAAGGCTTTAAAGTGAAAACATGTCAAACTATTAAAAATCCTATAAAGATAAGCGTGACTTTTCATAAACTGTTGTTTTAGTTTCTAGCAAAGGAAGATAAGCAATGACCGCGGAAAAAGGTAAAATGACGAACAGTAACGTTCTCTCTCCATAACTCGGCCAAACTGTATTTTTAAGCACTCGTAAAACTCCGGATATTGCATTCAGGGTGGTTTATTATTTATATAATGTCGAAGAATTGCAGTTGAAGAATTTTTCTTTTTTGACATTCAGCCTTCTGATAGGATTTGGAAGATTAATTCAATAAAAGGTGGATGAAAACTTATGGAAAGAAGTCGAGACTTTAGAACGGTTTGAGATTATTTTACTTTTAGGTGCACATTGCAGATGGTGTATTTTATATCTTTCTGTGGAATCGAATTATTTGTTAATTGATTAATATTTGAATGCCTTTTCTTTGATTTCATTTCAAAACACTCATTTTCTGACCTACGTAATTAGAAGGAAAATTAACAATGAACATAAATTGATATGTAGTTTTTCGCGTTTGATATATGAAAATCTCATTAAGTTCCGGTTGAACGTCGGCTTCCCCTCGTAATTGTACGTAATGAAAAAATAAAGATTCAAATCGATAATGAAGAACATTTTTTTTGTCAAGGACTCGAATATCCTTAAAATAATCAGCTTTGGATGCCGATAAATGGATGAGGAATGCCAATAGGTCAAACAAAAGCACGCAGATTTCAACCCCGATCTCGTTTTTGAATCTAAGCCAACACTAATGAAGGAGACAATGGGAGCAAGAGCGCTAAACTGAGATCGCCCCACTGAAACCGGGCTAGATCTGCGTAAACCTAGACGACATTATGCACGAATGAAATTTTTATTCATGTTTATTTGTATATGCATTTATTTAGTTCTTAGTTTTAGTATTTAGTTTTAAAAATTATTTAACTTTCCAGCAATCATCACTTTTTCGTTAGTGTATTTGCAGATCAAGTGGAATTAAAAACAGGAAATGCAGTTTAAATGACTTACTGAACGATTGTATGATTATTTTCAATTTAAAGGACAAAGGTTTGAAAATCTGAAAATTTGTTTAGGCTTTGTTTGCCCCTATTAAACATAAGGATAGCTAGCAGCATGTTCTCAGACATCTGTAGATTGCAATGAAAAATGAAAATTTGCAAATTACATCAAAATTATTTGAAATAGTGTCCATTCACTTCGGTATTCGGCATTCCTTTTGCAACTAATTCAATGAGTTCATATCTTGGATTAAAAAAGAAAAAGAAGAGAACCTAGGCATCTAATAATGTAGGCGGACGAGTGAAAAAATAATTAACAAAACCAGTTCAGTTTCCGCCTGATAGAAAATTATAACCGTTAACCGAAGAGTTTATCACAAATAACATTTTAAAATCGATTCATATTATAAACTGACCAACCCGCAAGTAATATTTCGAACATATTAATAAGATAAAGATCCCAGGGAGCTCCGCGATAATTATTTTAGGAAATTTTCAACAGGTCTGTAATAATCATTTAGATAATTCTTCCTTTTTTTAAATTTATTTTCTACAGAGTTGTTAAGTAATGAAACAAATAATTTTTTAATAATTATTTTTTTATCTCGTCAACTTTATTTTTAATTCCGCTTGAAGTAGCAATACGATATTAAAAGGCTTCCCCCCCCCCCTTGGATGAAAACTTGTAAGAGTCGTGTCAATGCATCCGAGGATCCGTTTGTCAAATATAGACCGCAGTGTGTATTTATGCGACTCATTTTGACTCACCACCACGAGGGATGAGTCGGACAGTAGTTAGAGAAAAAGAGGGGAAAACTTAAAAAAAAAAATCAAGTTGAGATTCAAGAAGAGCATTCTCTACAGTTGTCAAAACGCGAAAGGAAAAGAAGACATTCAAAATAAAAATAAAGGAGAGGGAGGGAGAAAACTAGGGTCGCGAACAACATCGCGGGATTTGCCTGTTGTTGGGGAGATCTTTCTAAACTTGTTTTGTTTCAAATGGGATAATAAAAAAATGAAATAAATAAATAGGACATAGAATCGTAAAGAATCTTAAGAATGTACTCCAACTAGTCTTTCTCCACTTTTTTTTTTCCCCACCTCCCTTCCTACTTCCCACCTCCTCCGACTGTGTGCCGGAACTGACACCCGTATTTTTAAACACGATCCCCGAGTCCACCGAGGGTCCATGAGTCGTGGCTTCCGGTGGAGTTGTGACGGACAACTTCCCCTCCTTACTGGCACCTGGGTCTCTCTTTTTTATCCCCCTTTTCCTTTTCTTTCTTTTTTCCGAAGATATTTTTGGCAATCTATTATTAAAAACAAGACGGGTTCGACCAGAGGAAATAGTCACGAAGATAAATGAGGTCTCAGTTCGCTCGAGATGAGACGTCAACAATAATAGCTCCGTATTGCTCTTTTTTTTCTCTCTCTCTCTCCTCTTTCTCTGCTGCCTTTTCTCCCGTGTAAATTTCATGTAATAAAATTAAACCGCAGAATAAATTGAAGCCTCTGTGTTCCTCTTTCTATTTCCACTGCCGTCGAACAAAGCGTAAATGGGATTTAAGGTCTTACGAAGTTGCCAGAGATGAGTGACGATAAAATAATTAAAATATTACAAAGATGCACATGAATAATTGTTATTATAATATTCAATATAATTCATGATAGATGTATTTTTCATTAATTTAAAATTCTCTCTCTTTCTCTCCCTCATTCATTTTCAAAGAGAATAAATAACGAAATTTTTATTTGATAATTGAAATCTCTCGTCGCAAACTTCCGATGGAAGCAAATCTAAAATGGTGAATTCATCCTAGCGATTAATGAATTCGAACAAAAAGTGAACTTCTTCAAAGTATATAAGGACCGCATATAAGTCTCAGTTTAAGTTGATATTTTCAACTATACCTCACATAGGTTATATAATAACAGTAAGAAATAGAATGGTCTTAAATTAATATGAAATTTTCAGAGGTTGATTTTGTATTTTGTCGTATTCAGCTTTGTAGAAGAAAAGAAATTTATGCAAATAAATTAGAAGGCTGCTCCATTTGCGTGATGATTCACTACATGAAATGGAGGTAAACGACTCTTCTTTCGCGAGTGCTATCTTTACCCATTTCAGCTTCCGCCGCTGTTTGTTGTTTCGGAATGAGTTAACAGCGGCTTCAGTCAAAGTGAAAGCCAAGTTCAATAGGCCAATGTTGATTTTTCAAAATGAAAATGAGCTAAAAGATGTCATTTATGCTCTCAATATCCTTATTTCCAATATTAGTCATAACTATTGGAGGATAGTCAAGAAACGCTGATCTGTCGACAATGACATGTGCGCACCTGTCACCTCTTGCTCTCTACGTATTGATTATTTGGGGCGATATTGTAAATCCAATAGATTACAATTTTCATTATATAATCCATGAAATTTTGTTTGTTATAAATATTGAATATATTCGATATATACCATTGTGTTAATAATAAGAAAGGGTGAGGGAATATATTATTATTATTATTATTATTATTATTATTATTATTATTATTATTA
>JAHWFO010008967.1:5279874-5333996 GCA_023313115.1 Rhysida immarginata | reverse complement strand
TATTATTATTATTATTATTATTATTATTATTATTATTATTATTATTATTATATTCCCTTGCCTATTTTGATTAATCCATTTTTATTAGAGTGCATCTTGAGGAAATAACAGTGCAATTTTAAAATAAAATTATTTGATGAATTTATGAGGGGTGTATGGATACACAGTATTTTGGAATGAATACTACTGTTTATAGAATTTTTTTAAACTTATTTCTAAGATTAAATAATATGATTACATTGTTGATAGCGAATAAAAATAAATACTTTGTATCTTTTAAATTCTCCCTTCTTTTTATTTATATAGCACATTACTTTATTAATAGTTTCTTAAACCATTTTGCATTTACTTTCTGATTATTTATTCACAATTGAAAGGCAAACACTGATTCCTAGTTATCTCACTAATAATAGCTGGGGTTTCTTTTTCTGTCTTAAAGGAAAATGGCAATAAAGAAGTGGATTTACAGTTTAGGCCAAAGTGTAATTTATATCTCAATGTTTAAAAATGCTCAAATTAGATTTAAAAAAAAGAGACAAAGAGAAACACAGATAAGAGAAAGAGAGATTAGAAGAAGGGAAAATAGGTAGGAGTCATTGGAGAGAGAGAAAAAGAAATAAAAAAAGAAGACAGACGGCATTGGAGCCGAGAGGAAGCCATCATTTAAAAAAAAGGGAAGGGGGAGTAAAGAAAAAAAAAAAAACAAGAGGAGGGAAGGAGGTTGGCATTGCTGCCAAACGGAATCAAAGTCAGTGATGGCAGCGCCTGGCTGACCCGGTGACGTGCACCGAGAGAAAGAGCCCCGCAGCACTTAACTCGCTGGTGAAGTTTTCCCCCCTCGTCGGAGGGAGAAGGCCAGCCATCCAGCCATCCATCGAGCCCAGCAGCTGAAGCCACTGTGCCGCTGCTCGCCCTGGTTCATCTGAGTGCAACTTTTCGTTCGGGGGGCACCCGCTCCGCGACGCCAGTGGATTCACCTAAAACACTCATCGTACGTTTACCTAGACCTACCTACCTGCTTCGCGTTGGAATTGTGAAACTCTCTTTCTCTCTCTGCTTTGGTTAGGTGAACCGTTTTTCGGTGGGATTTAGTTACTGTGATTAATTTTGTTTCCAGTCAACGTTGTGTGGTGTGGTGTTTGTTTGGATAATTGCAAACGAGTGTCAACGTAAGTAATTTTCCATGCACTTTTATTTAATAAGCGTTTCTTAATGGCCTACGGCGTGTTTAATATTTGTAAGCATTGAAATTTGAATTGCATTGGTATATTATATTTTAGCGTTGAAGTTTATTATTAATGCGATTGCTATTTTTCTTAGTATTGAATAATTACATCATCACTAACATGTTCTCTGATTAAAAATAAATGACATAAAGCACTGTATGAAATGGTCTGATTAAAATTGAAATTGATAAATAATTTTTTAAAAAGGCTTTTATTCGACGTACATATAAATGAAACAATATGTGGGTTTGTTAAGAAAGAAGAGGCAAAAAAAAAACAAAAAACAATAACATTTAAGAATAGCAAGATACCTGTATAGATACAGACCACTTAAGAAATAAATCACCGCTGTAATGGTGATCATATTATTATAATTCAGTTCATTCAATTCAGTTATACATGTGCATTCGAGAAGACAGAGAGGAGTAGATTGGATTGAAGCAAACCTGTTGTATTGTATGAAAGTAGAGAGTCGATGAAGTGACTCTGCCCAAAGTTTAACGTTCGATAAGCAGTCGAAAGAGATCGATAAATCTTCATCAAAAAACTCGTATGGTCGTGTTGATTTTTTATGAGTGTCTTCGTAAATCTTGAAATAAATTATATCCTTTCATTAGCATATATCGGATGCGGATGTAAAGGATAATGATGACCGCCGCCTCCTACACAACTCCGTATAAAGAAGGATGTTCTACCTGTTGGTCCTCGATTGCAACGTTCGCTAGAGTTCAAGCCGGCGTAAGGTCTCTATCTGTCATCCGAAAAAATATTTTAGGCTGCAGTGCAATTAATTAATGTAATACAAATTATGTGATTAGAGAGCATTTCGTTTAATGTTCTTTTTTATGTAATGCCTTTGTGAATATTTTTGAATTACTTCTAGTTATAGAGTCTTTTGAACGTCTTTCGTATAATTTATTAACATTTAATTAATCCTTATTGATTGAAGTAGAAGACTTACAGAAACAACAATAGATAGGATTTTTTTATTAATTAGAAAATGTAAAGATTAAATTAGAGAAGAACGGACCTTTTAAGAAGCACTTCATTCGCCTTTCTCCTTAGGTTAGTTTGGTGAAGCACTCCAGTTCTAGCGTTCTACTTTGAAATTTAGACCAGTTGATTATTTATGTGCATTACGTGAAGCACCGTCGTTATATCTTCATATTCGGCGTCCAAATGTCTTCGTGAATAAATGATATAATTGGTTATGCATTTATCGAACAGTATAGTTTTCTCAATGTTCAGTGAAGCCTCACGCCGTTTCGTATCTGATCTTTAAGTCATCTGTGTGGAAATTGCCGATCGCGTGGATCGGATGTGTTCTTTACGAACAAGTAAAAATAAATTCAAATCTATTTTTAAATATATTTGCGTCAATACAAGATGAGTGAATTCTCTTAATGTAATAATAATAAAATAATTGACAATGTAAGGCAATCGTTTTTGAACGTGTTTATTTATAAGAAAAATCCTGAACAGTAATTTCGCTGAAGAGCGAGATTTATTATTCTTTTTTGGCAGAATCAGAAGGCAATATATCTTCACTTAATGAAGCGATCGGACGTTTAACGATGCAGTTAAATTTCGAAACCAATTCGCCCCCTTAACCATGACGACCTTTTTTTGGATTTTTTTAATTTTCGCCGACAGACATGAACTTGACTATTATCATGGTTTAAAAAATTCTTTAGAATGTTTCTTTAAAACTAGAGTTCAAATGGAGGGAAGCCCCGTTGAAAGAGACCCATATTTCACGTCTGCCTCCGGCCAGCCATTTCCTTTGCATCAACAAGCGTTGCAGCTGTGTGCATTATGTGAGAAATTCTTCGACACGATCGCCAACTCTACAGCGTAAGAGATAAACAGAGAGTGAAGCCAAAAAAAAATGCCTTTGGCAGTTGGATTGGTTTTCTTCTCATTCAAAATTGGCGAGTGGGAAGCGTCGAAAAACCCGCTCAAACTGTTCCGTGATTTTTGTCGAGCGTGGCAACAGCGACACGATGTCACAAACAACAAAGCGAACATACGCTTCGCTCGCCACGCGACTTGGTACGCTCTGACCCGCCCGACCGCTTCCTTTCCCTGAACCGTCGGTTCTTGCTATACGACTGCGCACCTCTTCTCCCACTGGCGTAGATCCATCTCTTCTGTGACCGCGGGGGAATAAACATACAGACGAAAAAAAAAGAAAAAGAAAAAACTTAACGTAAAGGACGGCAATATATAGATGACCCCCTTTTCCAACGTGGCTTTGGAACGATAGTAATCGATGCCGTTTGAAATAGAATAAAGAAGCATCTTGGACTGTATCTGGCAAACCAATTGTCTTGTCTTTTTTCCCGCTTTCTCGTTGAGATGTTGTGCAATAGAGCTGGATACCATGTCGGAAGCGTTAACCAACGTTCTTAAGTCAAAACATGAGGCAACTAAAGAAAAAACAGCAATACTCACTGGCCTACAAAAGGTTTAAAATTATTACAAATCATCATTGTATGGTATGTATATTTATATTGATTGTGTTTTTAAAGATCGATAAACTTCTGTTATGATCATTGCTAGATTAAGATCTTGATATGGAGAAATATGTTGCATATGATAAGAAGTTTCTAAACACTGTATTTATCGGATATATATCAAAGTAGTAAATAAGGTAATAAGATATGATTTTGCGGACGCTAATTAAAGACGTCGTAAACGATATAGACTTAAGCAACAATTAGAAGGAACTACCCTATTTGCAATATAAACATCCGCTGCAACTCCCCCGGCCTCTTTTACGTCATTTATTTGGTTTTTCTTTTCAAATGCGTATTCTCGCTTCCAAGAAAATGAAAAATAAATCAAACAAAATATTTATTCGCGTTTCGTATTTATAACATCGTTTCCATTTCCTGTTTATATACCATCGCCTCATCTAATGCCATTTCATTTGAATTGTGCATCCTCAACGACGGATGACGAGGAGGAATAAGATTATCCAAATGTTTTCATTTCTATATTAAAGCATATCCGTATGTTTGATGCGTTGTTCTTTTCTACTATTCCATTTTAAGAAGAAACATGTTAGCTTTAAATGGCTTCAGTTAATAGCGCTGTAAATCTAGCAATTATGGGGTGGTGAATGAATATTTGCTTAGATTTGATGAATGGAACAAGGTCAGAGTTATTTGAAACAAGACAAATTAAAGGGTGATCTCCTCTTACACTTGTTGACCCCTTATTGAATCAGATGAACTTTTTCCTTGCTGTCATTCGAAGCCGAGGGTCCTATTGTTTCGCCTCCCTCATTACACGGAGCTGGATCAGGTGGTTCTGTCTTTTATCCGTGTCAACAACCCACGCAATCATGTCTCCTCTCTTTATCTTTCGCTCTCTCTCTTTATCTCTAGAGGAACAAGCTGGACGAGTTTCAAATTACACATAAGAATTTTAAGAAGGGAAATCTTTTAATTATTAAGAAATCTCCTATTTCGCGTAAATAACGTTTATATCATATTCTGTCGAAAAATAGCTGCTTGGATAAGAGAAATTTTAAAGAGTATGATGAGGTTGATAACTTGATACCTCTGAAGATTAGGTTTTTGTCAATTTAATTTTTTCTTTAAAAATTTAATTTAATGCCTTTTTTAAGTTCAACGTGAACTTGCTAATTAGGTTAAAAACAATTAACTGTGTCAGTTGCATTATTTAACCTGTTATTCTTGTCTGTTCCTAGTATTACCTAACTAGTTAATCGTTCGGTATTTAGGGCTTTGTTTTTTATACGGTGTTTGTCGGCGAAAGTCGTTCATAACTATCGGTTGTTTTATCGAGTGCCGATGCCATTTGCTGTGTGGCAATGAATTCGGTCGAACTATCGCTGCCACTATTAACTCTTTCCTCTCCGCGAGAGATTTGCATAATCCAGTCATTCACCTTCCCCCGCGAGAGGAGCGTGAACGAGGAGACACTTCGCTGGTCATCTGTGCACAGAGGGCTTTTCCTTAGCGCATTTTAATTGCATTTTAATGTTGAAAAAGGGAGTCCAACTTTTCCTTCGGTTTTGCTGGGATTCGAAGAAAAGGAGGGGGGAAGGTAGAAGATAAAAAAAAAAAAAAAAGAAGAAGAAAAACAAAACCGACGTGTTCGCCAAACATCAATGCCTCTGCATCATTTGGATACAATAGAGAAAAAAAATAATGTTCAACTTCCTATTTGCTCTCATCTGGGTACACTTCCGGTACAAAAAAAATTATTTCCCATCCATTGATGACATTTCTTCCGAGTTGCTTCTGAAGAATTTTCCAATGAGGAAGTTTGGAAAGAGTTCACGGGATTCTTGTTTCATTCATCTTCATTCCATTGTGAGAGAAAAACCGTTTCGTCTTCTTGTCTTCTGTGGAGAATTTAAAGCACCATTCTCACGCCTCTGTAAAGTTAACAATTTGATTTTTCTTTTTCGTTCGTGTTGAATTAGGCGAAGAACATTATTTATGAATTCGGTATTTGTTACTCCATTTCCGTAAATTATTGCAAACTAAAAGAAAAAAGTAGAAGGAGAAATTAAACCGGCGCTTATGATGTGAAATCTATCACCCCTTTCCCAACATTTTACTTGCCCTAATATATTCATTTCCTAAATGAAGTTTTTAAAAGTTATAGTAGGCGTTTGAAGCTCTCCACGTGGAGAGAACCAAGTTCACGAAACAATTCCCTTAACGAATAGAAACTTGCAAGTTGCTAGAAAATTGGATTTTATGAATGTGAGGAGAGAAGTAAGAATTAAATTAAGGTATCGCTTTATATGCAAATTTTAACTTTATTTATTTATTAAGATTCTCATTATGAGAGAAGGTGGAGGAAGAAGCTTTTCCATTTATTTATGGTACACTATTTTTAATACAAGAAATAATTAAGAGAAAATGATCAAACTTGATATTTGAAAACTTAATAATGAATTGCAAGCAGTTGTTATTAAATTTTGTTTTATGTTTTACATATATGTAGATTTTTCAAAACGTTCCAAAAATATTCATTTCTTCCTCGAAAACTTATCATGACTCATTCACCCATTGGCAAATTTAATTAATAAATTAAAGTAATAATCTTGATTATAGAATGTCATAACGAGGTACAATGATTTTTTTTTAAAAATGAGATTCTTTTCAGAAGTCAATTATTTTGTTTTCAGGATACCGTGTATAGTAACGTAGATTCTCGCTAATTATCTAACGTAGACTCTTGCTACTAACGGATAATGAGTTGCTACCTTCCTTAACTGAGTGTCTAGAAAATGAGAATTAGTTAATCATTCATTGCTGGATGACGAAAACCGTATGAAAATTCTTTAAATTGTATAAATCATGCTTAACTCCTACAGGAATTAACAAGGTCTTTCCTGGTGTCATTACTTTCTTCGGAAGGGAAGAAAAGCCGTTGGTCCCGTGTAGTCGTTTGCCGGCTGCACGTTAAAGAACCCTTGCGAGGCAAAATTTGCGGCCCCTATAACGCCGTCCTGAAATGACCATGGCAGTTGAAAAGGACGTTAATATCAAACAAACCAAACCAAACCTGGTGTCATTCCTTTACCTCACGTTCTTTTCTGACCTTCCCCGCTGAATTCCTCACCGGATTTTTAAATTAATATTTTATATTTCTACCTACGCGTTTCATTCATTCTTTCTTTAACTTTCTTTAACACGTTTGCACGCATCCTCTTCTCCGACCTTCGAGTCTAATATATGACTGACCGCGTGGAAGGAAGATAACAACAGCCAGCCAGACTGGTAAAAAAGGATGAAAGGGCTGCGACAACAACTTCTATCGGTTTAACCGAGCAAATTAGATCAACCACATCGTGGTCCAGGGCCGATATCAAGATTGGCGGGAAGCTGTTATGTCTCTATCATCGGCGACATTCAATTTAGAAATGCGCGCAAGTGTTGTTTAGCCACGTGCCCGAACGGGTGAATTAGTAATGGCTCGTTGTCCCCTCTGTGTTGCATTTGTTCCCTCTCAAACCTCCCACCTCTCTCTTTCTATCTATTTTTTTTCCCGCACTACCAAATGCAAAGGGTGAATTGTCCTTCGTTAGTATTCTTTCCACTGACAACAGGGAACAATAGAGAGGCGAACGCTGAGGTTTCATTCCGCGAGAGGTCGGGTGGCTAGCTCGTTAGAGGTCATTTCTTTGCAGTGTGTCGTTGTAAACCATAAATCGTAGCAATAAGTCACGGCTATCACGAGAAGCATTTCCTACTCTATAACCTAGTGGAATTCGTACATATATTTTGTATATAAAGCATTGATGAACAATATATCATTAGCGGCACAAAAAACATGTCTGATGTAATATCCAAATATTTCACAGACATTAAAAGATAAAGGAGATAAGATGCTCCACAAGGTTGTAGTTAAACTGAATAAATCTAAAAACCACATGCATGCAGGAATGAACTCTTTTTATTAGTCACTATAAAAAAAATTTTTTTCCCTATAAGTTCTCTATTTTGTTTTTGTCCAGCAGTCAGAGATCAGAATTCTGGATACATCGTTATTACGATTCCGATATTTTCTCTACTTTTTCCACTGCGTCAACATGAAGTCATCACCGTTCGAATACAAGCGATGTTTTTTCTCGAGCTAGAGAACCCAAAAAAATTTTCTTTGCTTTGATTTCTTTTCCCAGATGTCAGAGCTTCTTTCATCATCTTTCCTACTACTTCTTGTTTATTAAAAATATTTATGAAAATTTATCTCAAAAGCAATTTACTGTCATAAGTAAATGAGCAAAATAAGGTGAAAACAAAAGTGTTTACTGAGGTTAGGTCAACATTGGGCCTGTTTGAACGCTTACTAATATTAACCGTTACTAATTAATGAAATTGAAAGATACGAATTTTTAACAAGTACTAATACAACATTAATGTTTTAATTAATTATGGACGTATTGTTAGAAAGCCTATTGCACTGGAGTTCCGAGTCAAAATTGGGAATTGTTATTATGGGAGAATATCTTTTTCCCATTTTTTTATGCTTTTTTTAATCGTGCAACAAATAGATTTAACAGAACCAGTAGATTGTATAGTTTTATACAGTGGCACAATTAAAAATTAAATACAATTTTCTATCTTAAAGATCTGTTGAGATATTGCGTATTAAAACACGACATACTTTGCTATCCTCGCAGATTGTAATGATTTTGTAATTCCAACACTAGGCTAAAAAAACAAGAAAACAAAAAGAGGAGTAATCCTCCAAGAAGGCGAAAATTACATAATGCCTGAAACCCCATAAGAATAAATGTTCTTCTCTACTTTGAGTGACGACGAGAGACAAACGGCGGTCGCGGTCGAGAAGGAAACGTGACGCCAGGAGCGAAACGACAAACGAATGGTCAGCACGCGCCATAAATTGGGTCTCCTGAATACAGCCGCATCCACCTCCCTTTCCTCTATGGTATTTCGAACACGTGGCTCTCAGGCTTCCGGTCTGCATCACGTCCACAGATGCGTGGTGCAACCACCAGAAACTCCACTCTTATCGCCCGCGTCCTTGCTTCTTTTGCGCTCGAACGAGCCTGCTTCGTGCGAGAACTCGTCCAGAATTTCATTGGCCGATGCGCAACATTATGTGGGGGTGTGAGCTGATCTTTTGGTTTAATCCGACATGTTGGCAGTGTTTTCAACACGGCGCTGTCGAATTGGATTCCAATAATTGAATGCCGTTGGGTACTTACAGAAGCCTTTGTAAATATTAATATTCAGAGTGGGAACTTCCAAGTTGCACGAAAATTTTTGTGAGTAGAATTATAGATAAAAAAATATATATTTGTGACTTTAAAAGACCTGGTGAAAAGTAGAAACAAAGAGAAGCTTCTTTAAAAAATAAATTCGCTGTTTTGTGGAATTTACTTTATTTAAACAATCAAAATTAAAACAGATGATGTTCAATGTGCTTTATTGGATTACACTTTTTACAAATTTGTCAGTTAACAAAATCTATTTTTTTAAATTCTTATTGAAATTTTTCTTTATTATTTCTTGCTTTCTTCTTTTATTTCTTTTGTTTTGTTTCTTTTTTGTAAGTTAAAAATTGTTAACATTTTAAGATATTTTCAATTCTTCTTCTCCACTCCCCCCCCCCCTTCTCCTTCGTTCTTTTCGTGAAGTTGAAACGTTGTAATAAAGTGCAAATGCCTTTAAACCAGTGAATAATTCAAGAGCTTTAATAGAGAAAATTCCTTTAGAAATACCTTAAGCAAAGTGAAATGGGAGATGAGAAGGATAATGCTACAGAATGAGATTCGAATAGGGGTGTCGTGTTTCTCCGCCGGTTGAGCTGCAAATGCCGAGTGAAAGAGGACGACTCGAGCAACCGCTTACCATTTTTTTGTTTTGTTAAGGGAAGGAAAGAAAGAGTTGCTTTTCCATCATTTTCTCAAAGTTGAATTGCTAACGAGGCAGATGAACTAAGCCATTGGAGCTCTGTATTTTTATACCGTAAAAGCGCATTGAGAGATTATACTATATTTGAAATTTGAATAAACTCTTCATATTAAACCTGAATAAACGAACCTGAAGGAGAACTTCGACCGCGAGAACGATGAAATGGCGGCCCAAATAATAACAAAAATAATATACACATTGTAATTGAAATTTAATTAACAACATTCAGATTTAAGATTTATAGGAAGAGGTTTGCAATTATAATTTAAAATAAATGACGAATGTGCGTGCGTTATTTTTCACAAATTGAGACAAGATGATGGAATTTAATGAAAACACGTGTCATTACATGTGTCATCAATTATATTTGATTCTGAAAATTATAGCTTATTCCATGAGCAAACATTTTTTTAACGAATAACTCAAGAATGGTTCAATGAGGGTTTTATCCTACGCCACACATCAGTTCTTTAAATTATTCATGAAAATAGGAAAGAAAATTCCACAGCCTGGGTTCGAACCAGGAATCTTCAGCTGTTTTTGCTTTTTTTTTTCTTGTTGCTTTTCTTAATATTGCATTTATTATGCACTCGTTTTGCAAGTTCTGCTCCAGTTTTCTAATATTATTGTGTCTGAACTTGATGTCACATTTTTATTCGATTGGCGAAAATTTTGGGGACCTTAACAGTCAAGGAAGAGCTTGAACAGTACGGAATGATCTCAAAAAATGCGTGGCCTACAAGACTGGCATTATCCTGTTACAAAATGACCCTTGGCAAACGTGACGTATAAATTTGCAACCAATCACAGCGGGCCGGATGCTTTGCGTCCTTTAAAAAACAAATTTATCTATTCACACAAACTACAGACACGAAGATTGTTATGTTCGCGTGGTTGACGCCGCGGAGAGTTTGATTTTCAATACGTCCAATACGTCTCTGTGGCCAAATGCTCTCTGCCATTTGTTTTCAGCGATTCAACCATTTGAATACGCTACGATTATGACAATACTAGTTCAAATAATTAAATAAATAAATAAATAGACCAGATAAATAAGATAGATAAATAAACATTAAAGTACGAGGGTAGCCCAGAAAGTAATGCACCATAATTTTTTTCTTCAACAATTATTTATTGGACACAATGAAACTTACAAGAGAATGATGTTTCTTCTACACTGCCTATATTTCCACATAATCTCCAGCCCGTTCTATGGCCTTCCTCCAGAGAGACACAAGGGCGTGTATGCCCTGTCGGTAACAGTCCTTGTTCTGTTCATGCAGCCATGTCTTCACTGTGCGAATCACCTCTTCGTCATCCTCAAAATGTCTTCCACGAATGGCATTCTTCAATGGCCCAAACAAGTGAAGGTCTGAGGGCGCTAGGTCAGGGCTGTAGGGTGGATGGGATAACACTGTCCAACCCTGTTTCATGATGTGTTCCGACGTCCTCAAACTGGCGTGAGGGCGAGCGTTATTGTGTTGAAGCAAACAATCAGCTGGGTTGTTATGGCGTCCAAGTCGCTGGAAGCGCTTCTTGAGTTTGGTTTATGTGTTCACATATGCCTCAGAATTAATGGTGGTGCATCTCGGCATCACATCAATGAGTATGATATCATAACAGTCCCAAAACACAGATCATGACCTTACCAGCAGAAGCAGTTGCTTTAAATTTTTTCTTCTGTGGAGAGTGCCGATGACGCCATTCCATCGATTTGTCGTTTTGTTTCGGGTTCAAAATGGTGCACCCAGGTTTCATCAGCTGTGACAATTCGGGACAAGAAGGCTTCCCCCTCAGCTTCAAAACGTTGCAGCAACTCGGAAGGAATGTTTTTTCTCAGAGTTTTGTGTTCCTCCGTAAGACAGCGTGGAACCCATCGTGAACACGTTTTTTGTGTAATCAAGAGCACGAATGATTTCACCTACACTTCCTTTGCTGATTGACAGCTTCAGCGCCAACTGCCGAGTCGTCCTGCATCGGTCCTGACGAATGAGCGCATCAGCACTCTGCATCTTGTTAGATGTGAAAGCCGAGGATGGCCACCCCGACCGCGATAAATCTTGGAGCTCCGCCGAACCACTTTCTGATGGCTTGGCCCTCTGTGCCCAGCGACTAACCTTACGTCTGTCGACTGCTGATGCTCCATAAACAGCACATAAACGTTTGTGAATGCTTCCAACCGTTTCTTGCTCCGCAGTGAGAAATTCAATGACTACACGCTGCTTGTAACGTACATCATTTACAGACGCCATGTTGTTCCATTGCTGCACGTACGCTATCTGTCGGAAGAAACGGAAACTTTGTGCGCGCACTCCGAAAACTTCAAAGAATGCATATCTCAAGTTTCGCATTCATACCACTGTTGAGGACGGAGAAAAAAAATGTGGTGCATTACTTTCTGGGCTATTCTCGTATAACAAAATATACTGGGTGGTTATTGCATTCCCACCCCATTCCCGCGTTATTGCACGGCATATGCAGATCATGGGGAAAGTTATTAGTGCATACTGTTGCCACCAGGGGAAACTTGGCGCCATATGCAAAGGTGCAATCCGTCCGTGAACAATCAATCTATTAAATTCTTGACAAAGTAGTTGCAGGAACGCGGATGTTTAGAGATAAGTATTCATGCAAGATGGTGCAGCACCGCTGGGGTCGCCCAGTAAAGGAACTTCTTCGCACCCATTTCGGCGATGAACGTGTTCTGTCGAGATACTTTCCAGATGGGTTCATCAGACCTTAATCCATGTGACTTCTGGCTGTCGGGAACCCTAAAGGATTGTGTTTATCATGGAGGCGTACGGACCTTGCCTGAACTGAAAGCCAATATTATTTGTCATGTTGCAGACACTTCGTGCAATTGTTGAGCACGCTGTCCTGCACTTCCAGCAAGTCATCGATGCAGAGGGTGCGCATATTGAACAGTCCCTCTAACAGCACTCCAGTAGTGCATTACTAACGTCTGTGTATAATCTTGCAGCCCCATTTTTCTCCTGGTGGCAACCGTATGCACTAATTTTCCGTTGGAATTATCTTCCCCATGCTTTGTATAGCCTACACACAATATTTCATGACTCACCGTGCAATAAGGGGATCTGCAGCACGGTACAGGGTATCTACAAATAAAGTTTACTCTTCAAAAATCAATATTAATAGGAATTACCACGAAAACTTGCATGGTGGCTATTGAAACTGCATTTTTTTGTGAAAGAAAAAAAAACTTTTCATAGTCTCCAATAGGTTTCTTAAAGGGCAAATGACGCCAAAAATATCGCAATCGAGATAATAAAGATCAGAAAGAGTGTAATATAAAAATAAGAAAATAACAAGTTTTTATGGAAGAAAGTTACAAATTTTTTAAGAAAGAGGCAACAAATAAGCGAAATGGGGGCCCCTCCATTTAAAAACGTTAGCTGCGCGTGACGTCATCTTGCTAAGCGAGGGCCGACGAGATTAATAGGCCCTGTAAATCTCCTCGGGCCTGTGGATTGTGAATCTCGTCGGCGTCGGTTAGCAAAGCTGACGTCATAAGCAACGCTATCGAAATAATCGCTATTGGGAGTTTTTGCCAAAATTCACAATAAATTTATATTACCGAAAGTGACCTTTAAATTATGATTTCTTTATTAAAAATGAAAGTAAAAAAAAAATAATAATAAAATTGATATTTAGTACCAGTAAAGTATTCAAAACAATATGAAATCAACTTCCGATTTGGTGTCATTTGTTCTTTGATTGGTGCTTAATTACATTCAAGAATGATACAAAGACCAAATGTTCAAATTTTGCATTTGACAAAAAAAAAAAAAATATTATAAAAGCACAAACATATATTGAATAAGTTATTTCACTGTAGAAAGATTTAAAGCGGAATGTCAACATTACCAAAAAATCCTGCACTTTTCGTGAAGTTGTTTCTTCAGAGCAACAGTTGTGTCTTAACTGCTTCAGAATTTTAAAGAACTTTAAAAAAAGCTCCAGTTATTGCAAACTGTTTACGAAAATTTTTTTTACTGCAAACGAGAATTGTATTGAACAAACTGTTAAAATTTGATTTTTTTATATCATTCTTGAATGTAATAAAGTCAGCTAAGCCACCTAACCTAACCTCACCTAACCTAACCTCATCAATAAGATAAGCGTAGTGGTGAAAAAGCAATAAAAATTAACATAATTGTTGGTAGGATTGTTACTACAGTTTCAGTTTCTTGACTTTCGTATATAAATCGATTGGAAAAGATCTGAATAATAGCGATGATATTATAAGATAACCAATTCTGGCGAAAAAAAATCCGTAGTCTTAATGGACATCATGTAAATTTTCAGATCATCCTCATTAATATTGACTTCTATAGAGCTTTTTGAAATGTGAACTTTAATTATAGACTCCCTGTACTTTCAAATACAGTAACTAACCATTGCTTTAGTTGGGCTCCAATGCTGTACGCGCTTCATTTAAGAGGCATGGCAGAAGATAGCAGTCCATACCACCATGATTAGTGTCGCTGTACAAGACAGTCGAGAGGAAATTACCTATATTAGATTTTGTCTTGGTCAGGCTATTTTTGTCGGGGTGCTTTTATTTATTTATTTATTTTTTCAAAAGAATGCATGTCTTGATTCCTAAGTCAATTTGGAAATCCAGAATATTCCAAACGGGTATCCATTGTTCCTTCCTCCTTCTCTCACTTTAACCTTCCTTCTCAGCAGCTGTACCGAAGTTGAGCTGCAGTGCGTCTATGTAATTAAGTATCATACGATTTTAATCTGCAATAATCAACACAAGCAATTTATTTATTTGGTCTGAATGATGTGAATGATAGCGTGTGCGTGAATTGTAAGCAGAGCAGCGGAGACAAAATCATATTTCGTATGGTCTATTTTTAAAATACAAATTATTAATTCTGTTGGAAAGGAAAAGATAAAGTGACTTTACATGTTTTATTGGCTATAATTACTTAAATTTATAATCATCATATATACAATGCAACTTCTCTTTAATTGTTCAGTTAAATTTTAAATGCATTCGGTTTTGCTAATAAGAAAATGTTTTCAATTATGTTGCCCTGTCATTTGTGTAAAACTTTCTTGTATGCAAACGTTATTCTTCTTTTCAAATTATAATTTTACTAAACTCGAGATTATAGTCTACTAAATTTTAATCTTTTCGTCAACAGATTTTTTTTTTTTTACATAGATTAAAGAGATCAGTATGCTGCTTAAGATAAAAATAGGTCAGAGTCCGTTTAAATTTGCTTTTTTTTTTTTTTTTTTTTTTTTACCTTTTATTAGAACTATAAAAAATTCATAAAAATTAAAAAAAAAAATCCCATCCACTTGTTTTGAGGGCATCGTTTTGTATTAAAAGGTCATAGCGTTTATTTGTTTTATAAAAGGAATTTGCATATTAACACAAGAAATAATTCACGCCAATAAAGAAGAAAAACTGTGTCGAGGTAACTTCTCTCAAAGCATTTACAGGTGTCGTGAAAAGTCAAAAAAATTGCAACGTGTCGAACGACAGTTGTCAGTGCGTTTGGACAGCCACTGTAGAATTTTAAAGTCGCTCTAGAGTTCAATACTTAATGAAAACCGAATGGCTAGAGAACAGAAGAGATCATTCAACTGAAACAAATTAGTTTTGGTGGTGCCATCGGGTTAACTTGATCGTGAATGAACGAGAGCGCTGAAGAGGTCATCGATGACGAGAAGTGTCGCCCGTTTTGGTGTTGATGCCGAAGAGTGACGATGACCTTCGAGGAGGTGGTGATAAGGAAGCCAGAATTTGTCACATCTACTCGTGGTAGTGTATTGCACTGGATGAAGGTGGCGGCGCTACCTTGGGTTTATTACTCCATGGGCTTTGCATTAAGATGGTCGTCTTGATCACTATTGGAAAGCATATGCTGACAGTTTCGACACGGAAGCATCTCGCACTCTTTCTTATCCCTTTGTTTATTTTTTTTTTTTAAATTAACAGACTTAAGATTGAGTCCTCCAATTTTATAACTAACTCTATATGATCAGGACATGGGCCTTATTTTCTTATGACAAATTATGTAAATACCATTAACCCAAATGTTATTTTAAAATTCGAAATTAGTTTAACCTTAATGTACTTTTAAGATACGCATAACAATTGAATTATTTTATTTTATTTTCTACTAAGCGTATATTAAAGTGCATTCCATAGACTTTTTGTAATCACTCTCCACCATTGAGTTATTTATCAAAACACTTTATTTTAATCAATTGTAACGTTTAAACATATTCTAAAATATTTCTCACAAATTGGGAATATTATTTTCCGGTCCGCACGGATGTTTTTTTTTTTTTATAGAGATTTTATTTATTTTATTCTTTCATGCTGAAAGGTGATGTACGATCATGGTAAAAGATGATGAAAAATTATTTACATTCTCAAAGTGTTACATACTAACAAACTTCACACCTCCAGCAGTCATGTGATGAACTCAATAATATACATTTAGGTGCGTTCCGAATAACTCGTTTCTTTATATTTCTTTCCAGAGCAAATTGAAAACTGATTTCAAGATGTTTGTACAAAGTTGGGCTTACCCTAATTTTATTAACGAGAAGACATTAAAGCAGGTTAATTATGAGATAGGGAAATTTTGTTTGCCAGCGGGTAAATTCATTGCAATTTTCACCATGCTCGTAACTAATTTTTTAACATGTCAGATGGATTTGTCCACAGTTGGCACGTTTTAGAGTTGAATCCGTCGTTTCCACACGTTTTAGAGATTGCAAATTTGGTCTCCAGCTGAAAGTTTTTTCCTCTGCTGACTTAAATATTTTCACGAATTTTACACAATTTCAGGGCATTGATTCCAAATATAAAGATTGAGTACATCACGTCATACTTTTCATAAAGAATAGACTATATGTTTATTCACGCAAGATTTGCAATAATTCTCAAAATTTCTACAGCAAAAGAACATAAGACTGGATTAATTTTGGCTATTCAACCACGATCACCGAGAGAGAAGGCCTCACCACTGAAACATAAAACAATATTACATCATCATCATTAGGGCAAATTTAGCGCTTATCATTGGTAGAAATATGAATAACAATACCCTAAAAATGATGTCCTTCTCTCTGCGGTGGACACGATCTAACTCTCTAAATTATTAGTAAAAATTTTTATTTTGTATGAGTATTTATTTGAGTAGCTGTAAACATTAATTATAGTTGGCTGTCATGTAAACACCATTGCACCTGCCTCCTGCCACCTGTGCTTTTCACGGATTATGCATTTAAGTGGAAGAATTTTAGACTTAGCTATCTATTTTGATCATATATAACCAACAGTTATAAATTCCTATCTTCTCGCAGAATAGTGCTTCATTTTTTTTTCTTATAACTCATCATAGTCCGAGGCTTTAAGTCTTCAGAATAATTTTCCGTAGTTGGTAGAAATTTTAGATAAGCGAAATTGAACTTGTTCTTGAGATGATGTATCGGTTAATTTATTTATTTATTAATAAAATTCACATTTGCTTCATGGTTCAGATAAACTTTACAAAATTTCTTAATATTTGTTGTTTTTCTTAAAAAAAATTACTACTGATAATAAATAATAAAGAATGTGAAAGAGGAGAAAATATAAAAATTGTGTAGTCAACTCAGTCGTCGTTGTCTCGTATTCTCCTGTTTGAAATGAATGAAAAAGAAAGGAGGAGAACTCGATCAGTTCCTTCTCCCTCCCTGGTTCCCGTTACTGGACCAATCGGTTCGAAGTAATTTAGCCGTTGGCCTATGTAAACCTAGCTGGCCTATACAGTTTCATAATCGAATAGTTTCACGTTTCGGTTTTAAAGCGAAGGAGGGGAAAATAGGCCATTTTAATAAGGAAGCCTTTTCATTTTATTTTTGTATGAAGTCCTCCTCCCTGTAAACTGGGAGGATGAGGAATTTTTAAACAACACTTATTTTCAAAATTCACTTTTCGATGGAAGATGTTTAGGTATAAATTTACAAACCAGTCACCCTATTATTAATAAATTCATTCGTCCTATCTGGACTAATACTAACTTTCAATCTTTAACAACGCGAAGAGATTCATATTGTTGATAGTTCAGTATGGAATTCGAAGCGGTCTTCAATTTTATTAGGAACTATGGATTCTATAGTGTCTTGTGTAGGCGATGTAGATTTTAGAAAATTTAATTTATATTTTGTTTCTTTTCATTTTGTTTCATTAAAGTTTGTATATTTTGAATTTGGGAATTTAATGAAAATTTGAAAAAGCATCCCATACAAATCCGAGAGTGGGCGGAGGATGGTTGAAAAGAGAAGGTGAAAGTTACGCCTTTGCTTCTGGCAAGTATGTCTTCATTAGTGTCAAACATTGCTTAGATGTCTGGAAAATTCATTCATTTCATTTCTTTAGCGGATTCAGTGATCTGCTTGAACTTCGTTGATGAAATTTTTTTTGAAATGCCTCTTTTATTTATTAATACATGTTTAAGCAATATCTTCGTTAACAGTCTTTTCTTTAACTCAGACGGCTGTCTAAATATGTAACGTAAAACCGGAAAATTTAAGTTTCAACATAATTGGAAGCCTTGTTGTTTCACCCTGTTTAATGCCAACATCATCTCAGTGTAACTGGTGGTTGTTTTCACACAAAACGGCTAAGCAAACACGAGTCAATTCTTTTTAATCCACTTGTGGGAATAATAAATTAGATACAAGTATATTAAAAGAAAAATAAATAAACAAAAGTCTTTATGCTCTGACCCATTCCTTAGAAATAAACGAGTTAACAAACAGCCACTTCATTTTGATTTATCAGTTACTCTGGCACATAAATTAACATATAAATCATTTTAGAATTTAATATCTCGAATCGCTACAAAGATAAATGAAACCACGTATTTTACAGTTAAAAAAGCTATTTAACGATTCTTTTCCTCCTACCATCATGTAAGAAGCAACCGAACGTGGGAGAGGAGTAGACATAGAAGAGACAAATAAAAGAGCATTGGAAGTATCTGGAGGGTTCAAAGAAAAAAAACACCATAGTTTTTGGTTTGTTTGGTCGTTTGTTTTTGGAATGATACTTTTATTTTCCTCTTTATCTTCTGTCTGTGAGTATATGTGGATTTAGCTCGTCCGTGAGCGCACCAATACAGCGATTTCATTTCCTTTTGACGCGCAGGAACAGCCACGAAATAAAAATGCGGAACGAGCCACTGGGAACGGAAGGGGCCACGAGCAAAAGGAGTAACCGCCGAGAGGAACTTCTTCGCCTCGGGGAGAATCTGCTCGCTCGCCCAGTAATTCCCATTGTACTTCTTAAATAAAAAAAAAGAAAAGAAAAAGGAAGTTCATCTGGAAGGAAATGACGTTGTCTCTGGTGCTCTCTCGGTTCTTTTTTCCTCACTGGAGATGAGCCCTCGGATTTCCCCTCCCTTATTATTTCTCTTGCCATCTCCGTCGCCACCAATCCCTTTCTATTTCTGTCCCAACTTTATTTTGTTTTTCTTCGACCGCCTATCACTTTTTAAATTCTTTCTCGTTAAGTTTTTTTTTTTATTTTCCTTTTCTTTTGGTGTTCTTTCGACCTCAGCGAACTTAAAACCTTTCTTTTAACGTTTTCCTCTCACATATAAATTTTTTAAGTCTGGTTTATGAAGCACGAATTATTTCTAAAATATTTACAACGAGAACATTAAGAAGTTTTTAGAAAGAAAAATTGATCGTTTTTTTTTATCCTTTTAGAAACTTTTTTAATGAAGTTTTAGTGAGATCTAGCCTGCCAATTACGAACTTTTTAATTTGATGAAGAACTTGCTGAGTTGCTACAAGGAAATAAGATGAAATGTCCAACTGTGACTCAAAAGGAGGCTTTTCGTTTAGTATTCCAAGACGCTTCACGTATGCCTTCATATATCGAGTAAATTTATTTAAGAAATAGAATGGCATTAGTTTGTCAGGGATAAGCTTTTTCGTTACCCCTTTTCTTGAGTTTACTGTATCTTGAAAACGTTTGCTGCAAAAAAACATTCAACGCAGTTTTGCAACACTCGATATTTTGACTAAGTCCCAAACAAGTGTCACCTAGAGAGAAAAAAAATTATGGCCCAAAGATCACGTGAGTTTTTTCGTAAAAGAAATACAGTACATTAAATTCTACTCAATAAATTCAAACTCATTTCTGCATCATTTCGCTGAAAAGTAGCATTGTTTCGAACTCCTTATGCAAAATATATTGAATTGCAATTTACTTTTAAGAATGTAGTTTGATCAACCCTGATTTCAAATTATTTAATGCTGCTCTAACTTACTGTGAATAATAAAAAAATAATTTAATTCTAACTCGTAATTCAATTCATATTTGATTTCAGACATTGTACCGATGACCAAAGATTAATCAAACACTACTTTCAGCAAAACTCGTCGTTCGGCTTTTCGCACATCTGTTCCTTCGCTCTTTGTCATTCTATCCATCTCGTTCGACGACATACAATCCCTTTATTCGGAACATCTTGGTCCCTTGACAACGAAATGCGCGAGCAAACGAGCTGTTATTGAGCTGACTTAGAAAAACATGGAATGGCAGATGGTTTCTTCCGGCACCAGTGCAATGACAATAATAACAACAAGGTTCGACTCGATGGGGAAAAAAAAGAAAAAAAAAACAAACAAATGAAAAAAAAGCGACATTAAAACCTGTACAACGGGATGGAGACGGGTGGGGAGGGGGAACCACGTGGCAACGACGCATTATTAGAAGGAAAGACGCTTCGTCAGAAATAAGACTTGGGGACGCCACCAACGAATGAACGCAAGTCGATGTCCATGGCCCCCCCCGACGTCATCATCTCTCCAATGTAAACAACGCGCGCCCTCTTGTTTGATGCACATCTTGTGTTTACTGCACTTCACTAGTGAGGGTCGGCGCGCTTTTTATAGATTTTAATGACATTAATGAATTTTATTTTTTAAATTGCATCGATGTTAACCTTGATGTATTTATTATGCACCCGTTGCGAAACTTGTTTGCTAAATTTTTTTGGTCCACATTTGTTAATGAGAATACAGATTCCAACTTCTTAATTGGAGAAAAGTACAAAGTTTGAAAATATAGGTCAATACTATGGGATTTCTAGTCTCATTAATTATTAATAATAAACTGAAAACAAAAGATTCATACGAAAAAAAATATTACCTTAATATTGGTGTGGGAAAGTGCCCATTGTACATTCCAAGTGCCCATTGAAAAACGGAACCAACAAAAGAACAGTTTTTTAAGGAATGGTGATAACGCTTTTTGATTATTAGATCAAGAATAGTCAAACCAAAAGGATGATAATGTAGTAGACTTCATTCTATTATCAAAAGTACATGTATTTGTGAAATTGGTAGGGACTTTACAATACAATAAAGGGAGAACAGGGTTTCCGACTAGTTTCGCCATTAATTCCTGGCTTTATCAAGGATATATACTCATCGACAATCGACAATCGAACAGTGTAGTGTATCGGTATTCGTGTGGAACTTGAAGCATAGCTTCCATAATCTCACCCTTCATAATCATATTCCAAGGGAAATACACTAAATTAGAAAAGAAGCCTGATGTACCCACAAAGGTCATCCAAAGTATAAAAGAAAATTGCCTCCTCTTGGTATATACTCTACAGGCTTGTCGTCCTTATATACAGACATATGGTATAATGGAGTAATTTGATTGGATAAAATACAACGAATGGCAGGACAAATCATTCTGGATACAATGACTGGGTAAAGGTAAACGCAAAATAAACAGCGTAGATGTATGTTGATTGGATAAGAATACAGGGAAAAAAGAAAAGAAATTGGGTACAACAAAAGATAGAATTACACTAACTAGATGAAAGCAGAAAAAAACGATTGGATAACAAGTAACAGACTAATATAGAATAAAAAGCTGATAGACATAATTAAATATAAAAAAATACATAAAAGTGTCAAGAAAATGAAATCAGATACAAGATAAAGTATTATAGTAAATCTGAGACAGAATTTAGAATGCAAAAAATGTCGAAATCTGTTTGACAGTTAAGGAGGAGGTCAGGAGATGAGTTCTTGACTTTGAAAATCTCTGTGGATTCCAGAGTTGCGGTCTTGAAAGGGTCATTACAAAGGTAGAGAATGGGCATCACCTCTTCACATTTTTTGGAGCGTATCCAGTGATGGCGAGGTGGTTGGCATAATGGGACTTGTCATCTTTCTTCTGGAATGTTATATTTTCTTGACACTTTTATGTACTCTTTCTTTATTCAATTATGTCTATCAGCTTTTTTATTCTATATTAATCTAACCAAAAAGGGGAAACCTCTAATCTGCAAGGAGAAATGAAATACCGGATACGTATTCGACTACGTAGCCATCTTCAGCGGTGAGAGACAAAAGAAATTAATGCTAGACAAGGTGGGGGGGGGGGGCAAATTGCCAAGAAAATCTCCCGTTGGTTAAGCGGAAGGTATATTAACGACTATTGGACATAATAGATGGTTGAAAGAGGAATCACTCTTTTCACTGTTACAATCAAATAGTTTTGCGAAAGAGCTTTCTCGGAATGTTAAATCTTTCCAAATGCTAAATTCGCAGATGTTCCGGATAAGGGATTGTTTTTTTATGGATAGCATGTGGGCTGTGATTATTCTACCAAAAAAAATGAACTCTGAAGTGTACTTGGACATTCTGGACAATTCGCTCCTACCAATACTGTGAAAGTACTGTGGAAATGACAGGTCTCTCTTCTTTTCCGTACGGATTGTTTTGTTGAAATTGAACTGGAATCGTTCGAGTGGTCTATTCTGAGTCCTGTTCTTGTATCAGGGAAAGACGAATACGAATTTGTACACAAGGACCTAACCTCACCTAATCTTACAGAAGTGCTCTCATGTCTAACAGAAATTTTACAGAACGAATGGCCAGCTATTTTTGAAAATTGGTTGAAGGTATGTTCCGATTCTTTACCGTTATCATAAGATGGATCGAGTAGTTACCAACTGCGACAATAAAGCCAGTTTTTCCAAAATATTATGGCATTTGGAAATTTTGTTGAGAACTGAATGTTATCCCGAAATGTCAGTTATGCGCAAAGAATATTTTGAATTACATTAATAATTTGTTTACATTAATAATCTAAAAGTATGTTGATATACCGAATTACATTTCTTGTCGTGATGCTCCTCTTTTGAAGAAGTTCGTTAAAATCAGTAGTATATACAATTTTTCATGATGTTATTTTAAACTTTCAAAATAATTTTTATCAATTTATGCATTAGACTTCCTTATGCACTTCTCCATTTAATTGCTAAGTTTGAAAGTTTTCCCTTACACTGTTAACATAAACAAAAATAAGATCTTTCTTAAAATATCATAACAAAATTGGAAGTTAAAAATAGAGATAAATATGCTATTTGTGAACATTTTGCTATTTAATCTATTATAATTAGCAAAATCAAATAAAGTGAAATTATTATTATTTCCGTAATGTATGGTACGCAACAAAATGGCATTGCAGATTCTAGATTATGTAAATTTTTTGTGCTATTTTTAATACTAGCTTGTATTTTGTTTTGCACACTATTCATTTTCATGCTATTTTGTTTTAGACATATTTGGAAAGAATTAAAAACGTAAGCTTATAGTGTTCGATGTATTTTCATTTTCATATTTTCATTCTTATTACCAACTTCTAAAATTATCTTATTGTATTTATTCCATCCAAAAATTGTCTGCGCATGCAAATAACAAAAATGTATGTATATTCCTATTTCTACAAAAGAAATGATAACTGCTAATAGATCAGGAAAATGAGTCAAATGTTTATTGACAATATATTATATGATTGTTAATTTGAATTTCTTGCTTTATTACAAATCACGATTTTGGTCAAAACTTCTTTATTTACGATGTTATTCTTTACGTAGAAATGATATTTTATTGAAAATGTTTTTAATTGTATTTTTTTAATTGTAATCAGGAAAGAAAATAGCTTATTTACATTAAAAAGATTAAAATGAAATTTATATATAAAATATGTAGCTCTGAGAACGATATTTTACTGTATGTGTAAATTATGACTTTTATGAAAACTACTGAATTAATTAATCTTACTAACCTCATTGGCTCTTTCTCTTCTCTTTTTCTTTAATAGCGAACATCACAGCTAGCAACATATTAATCTTTTTTTCGCAAAATGCTTTAAAATTTACATAGTAACTTTTGGTTTTGGGGTATTATTCGAGAAAACGCCGTAATTATTTAAATTAAATTTTGTGGCTCGCTTTGTTGATTATATTTGGTGGAAGAGATTTTCGTTGAGAATGTTAAAGGGCGTACTGGATTACAAACCACTGATATAAGCGTAACAGATGGCTGAAGTAAGATCTTAAAATAAATTCTGTAGAATAGAAAAATTGATGTTTTTAAATATAACGACAACAGATGCTTAAAATTTCCTTTAAAGTATGAAAGAAAATATATGGATATGATGTAAAACATATATGATTTAAATCTTTTTAGCAAAAAACTTACAATATAAGAGAAGAATTTTATGAGAAATTTATGTTAGAACAATCATTATCTTCATGAAACTCAATCGATATTAATAGACAAAGAAAGACATCCTACAGAAAAATATTTTATACAGTTAATTAGGAAAACATTGATAATTAAAGAGGTTGATATGGTGAAGACTGAAAGACAGAGATTCAGTACAAACCCAAACTTCTTCCGAAATGTGCCGGTCTTCTGAGAAACAGAAAGAAACCAAATTATTACATCAATTGTATTGCATGCCAATTTCGAAAAATAATCAACGATAATGCGACGCAAAAGAGCAATGAGGGTCGGTCGATCTCGGTTGGAGTCAGCCAATAAATGAATATAAAGAAACGCTTATAAAGTTAGAAAATTTAGCTGGGTGGTATTTAAATGACTCAGTTTCTATAGTGCGTGATTTCTAGCAAAATTTTACAAATAACATCAAGGTCGAGATTAAACGCACGTCGTTCTTCTTCTCTCTGACAAAATAAACTTCTTTCTCCTTCCTGGTATTTACTGCAACTAAATTTTTATAAGCTTAAAATGGTTGTTATAGACTCAAATCAGCATCCATCTGGAAAAAAGAAACAACTAACGAAACTCCTTGGCATTTTCTTAAGCTACTTCACTGCCCATTCTCGGCGTTCATATCTGTCAGAATAAAGGGCCCGCATATTGGGAAATACAAATGATTCCCAGCTGGATATGTTGAGCATCCAGCATTCTTAGCTGGACAAAGAAAAAAGAAAAAAAAGAAAGGTACAATAAAAGCAAGAAGGGGGACGATACACTTTACCACAGATTCAAATGTTCACCATAGATTTTAATTAATGTATAATGACTTATAGGAGAGGAGAAAGTTTGACCATTATTATGCCAATCTTCAGCACCATTTTATGAGATTTCAAAACAGTCTTTTACACAAAATCCACATAATCCAATTTTAGAGGAAAAATTAAAATTGTTTAACTTGCATTAAACGGGCTTTCTTGCGTTTTTTAAATAACATATAGGATATAAAAAATATGCGCTCTTTGACAAGACGGCTAAGAACAAGTCTGTGTTGGCGAGTAATTGATAGTAATTCTTCGTATTTTATTCATAGTAATTCTTCGTATTTATGCATTTTGATCAGAAGAGTCAATAGAAGGCCGCGCGTTGCAACAATTTTTGGAGGCTGAGTGAAATCACAATGATCTCGAACCCTTCATCTTCTGTAGCTCTAACCCGCTTCCCAGAATGAATTTAATGCTCAAAGGAACGAAAATTTGATACCATTGAGGAAATTCAGAGTAAATCATTGCTAACTGTAGTGAACGCCACAAAAAAGGAATTCTGGTGATGCTTTCTGCAAAAATGGAATTCTGGAAATTACTTGCTGAATTTAATCCAGAAAATTATAACTTATCCTTCATCTTACAGTATGGAAAAAAAATTTTTATTGCCATAATTTCAGATTATTTATTGCAGCGGTGTAAACCTAAAATGTATTTTGTCTAAAATTTAATTGAAGCGAGGAATAATTGAATTTATCGAGAGAAGAAAATAAAAATACCATTTTAAAAAGTACTTGTATCTGTTTGTTATTAAATGATTTGACAGGAATATTACATCTCAAACTGAATAAGAGTATTCACGAATAAGATCTTTTGTCATTTTCTTGTGTCAAATAGGCAGTTGTTTTTGAAACAACAAATACTTTTTATTAAATGACACTTTTATTGTCATTGAACTCTTGAGCAAAACTGGAATCTAAGAGTATTAAATCCAAAATATAAGTCATCGGATGTTGCTTCAAACATGAAAGTTTTTTTCAAATATCAATGAATCTTTCGTTGCTAAGTGATATTTTACCAAATGAATGAAGAAAAAATATTTTTCATGTTCCGAAGAAAATAATGTTATAAGAATTTCGATCAAAATTGCGCTATCGAGTCCATCTTTGATCAGAAGCTTGAATTAGTTTGATTCGAGAGAATAAAGGCCTCTTACACTGGATTCAAAGAAGTTTTTTAATAATATAATTGCTTTATTCATTCCACACTTTTAATTAACTCACCAGAAAGCTTATCTGTTTTTCTGTATGATATAAATCTTGTAATCTATTTTAAACCAATCTCCCGACAAGCCAGAGTGCTGAAACTTGATACATACAAGTGCCGATGACTATTTTATGTTAATGGAAAAATATTTTAAACGGCTCGTGTTCTAATGGTACTAATTCATTAATACGAATTGTCTAATTGCTACAACACACAATTCGTTTTAATGAAGGGTGAACGAATACGTCGTTTATTGTTGCAGTTTTAAGCATTGTTACCGCTGCCCGTGTCAACACAACACCACCTGGACATAAGGCCTGCACAAACTTCATACATTGTTACATCATACTAAAGCGGCTATTGTTAATCGTATTTCTACCACGGTCTATAGATATTCATGGTCATCGAGCTCCATTGTTTAAATGAAGCTAAAGTTTCTAGCTCCCAATAGGGCGGGAACTCGATTGAAAAGTGGCGCTGCTTGTACAATCGGCCCAAATACGCCTGCAGCGCCGCCCTATCGACAGACAGAAACTTTACTTTCATTTTCAGTTTCAATGAAAAACCTCTATCGCAATCTACGGTCGGCCCTAGTGCGATCTATGCGGCACCTGGCGCCATCTGTTTTCCTTAGCTTCTCGAAACAATGGAAAATGGCCGAAGCTCGATGACCATGAATATCTATAGACCGTGATTTTTAAAAATAATAAGCCCTAAATTTGGCTGTTTGATGATGATGCAACAATGTATACAGTTTCTGTGCGCAGAACTTCTGTCTAGGTGGTGTTGCCCATGTCCGCAGCGGATGATAGACAGGCCGCGGCACTGAAAAGTCACTTGACCTTTGTAGTCTGAGCAACAATTTTGTTTTGAAATTTTTACTACAAGAGTTATATTATAATATGCTTTATAATATGATTGAAAAAAAAATCATTTTTCTCCTAAATATTCGGCCTTACGAAGACTTATAAAGTCCTTTTCCTTGAAGCTTTACTTTGAGACAGCACTTCCTCTTCTCCGTCAGTTTTTAAAATGCATTGAAGATATGCCCACAAAGTTAAGTCAATAAGGATATTAAATTACCTTGAGATTTTTAAGATTCAAAATTAAAAAAAAAAAAATTAAGAGAGAGGAGGACGGAAGCTAATGTCTTTAAATTTACACGGCGAAGTCTCCAATTTAATTATGAAATTTCAGTCTTCATTAGCATTAAAAAAAATTGATTCTCATTTGCATTTATTCACCATGGAAATAACAAAATGCTCTGAAGCATTTTTCTTGGAGGTCTTCTTTTTGTCATTGTTCATTTGTCTTCGGATTATTTCATGTTTCACAAAAAAGGTAGTTTGGAGAAAACATTGTCGCGTGCTTTTTTTTTTTAAATTCATAATTCAAAATTTCAGCGCGTTCCTAGTTGTTTTCGATTCTTTTCAAGTTTTAGGGTTTTATTAATTTTATAATATTCATTAAGAAACACATGCATCAGAGAAAAGAGTTGAAAGATACTTTGACAATGTAGGTTGAACTTTTTGCCACCAGGCTGAACTGAAAGCGACCCTCGCCCAATAAAATGGGGAAAAAGAGAGCGATGTAATGAAACCGTAAATTAAGGAAATATCTCGTAATCGGATTCTTGACTTAAAGGTTAAAATTAATTGTAGTTGTTAAAGGCTGTAAAGGAAAAGCAAACATTTCATAATGATATGTTTTCAAGTATTTGTCGTTCAACAATGATAGTTCTTTAAATGCAACATCAAAACTTAATTCTATTTAATTAAAAATAATCAAACCTTTGAAGTGCTGTTTAAGGTAATTTAATTAAATGAGGGCATATGTGTTGAATAAAGAGGTTCAGTTTAGGCTAGTTAAAGGCGGATAAGTGTTCTTAAAGCGGATTCTTCATCGAATAAATAGGGATTTTTTTTTGGTCTATAAAGTGGACCACACGGTGCCTAGAATAAACTTTTAAAAATATGCTTCATAGAATAAAAAACATTATTGTAATTATTTACATTTTGTTGCTATTACGTCGAGTAGCCAAAAAAGTAAACAAATATTTAAGCACATTTCCCTTTGACTCCGAAACTGAATGTCGTATTTATACACAAGGTAAAGAGGGTTTGAAATATTTGCTTAATTATTACTTTTAATTTACATATATATTTCCATTTGAAACCGTCTTTATATTATGTGTAATATAAACATTCTTTTTCTGGATCCAAGGGGAATGTGCATTATCCTTAAATATTTGTTTTATATGAATATCATTCAGCTCTGAGCACCGAAATGTGGAAAATATAAATAACTTGGCAGTATTCACGTATACGGTAGAAAATAATTTAGATTACCCTGGGAACAATAATGCTCAATCAAATATGATGTGGTGTACTTTTTTTTTTTTTAATTAATATTAATTTTTAATTGGAAAATGCCTGTGGTGTCCTTTTTTGCAGATAGAGTTTTTGCAAGTCATTTTTATAAAAAAAAAATGCATTTCGTTAACATAAAATTTCCAAGTTCTTGGAAATCGTTACGTATTTTAAAAAAATTTTCCTCGTTATTTATATTAAAAAAGAATAGAGTTTCAAATCAAAAATTCTTCTAAAGTTTCATCGAGTTGAAATATATATTTATTTCTTTTTGAATTCACTCAAGATGTTTTGAGGGTAATCCCAAGATGTACAGTATATTGTAATAAAACAATATATAACACATCATTCTGAATATTAGATTTTGTGTAAAAGTTCTGAAATTGAGGGAATATACACTTTCCTTGAAGGTACCCTCTAATAAATACCATAATCAAATTCTGACATTGAAAGAAATTTTCTGCGTCTTCAAATTTTAATAAAATATAAATAGTAATGTGAGAAGTAATAAAAAAATATAAATAACTGCTTCTTCAGAGTTTTAATGATGCATTTAAAGTTTCATATTTTAGTCATTTTTTTTCTGTTTTTTATTGCAAAAAATAGAAAGAAACAAACATGTTTTCTCTTTAGATAATCCTCATAAAAGTAATGAGAAAAAGCCAAAAATAAATTCGGGTTCTTATCCACCCCTCCCTTTTAATACATTTTTTTCCCTACACATCGAAAGACACAATGAGAATGGAAGTGAAAGATTTTTTTTTTTAATCCTACTTTCATTTTCATTCCAACCTCTAACATCTCATTTGATTCGTCGTTATTTGCTTTTTTATATCATTTCTTTTTTTTTTTTCTCCTTCGTGCTTTTGTGTCGTATGACAAATGAAGGAAGACAAGGGGGAGGGAGCGTAAGGTGAGAGAAGGAAGGAAAGAGGAGGAGGAGAAACCAAATCTGTCGCTCTATTTTCCTAGGAATCTAAAGAGTGAGAGAAAAAGAGTTCGTGGCCCTCGCTTGGCTTTTCTGCGAACTAATCCCGTGAAATGTTTGCTGTCGACGGTATATTCCGACGCCATCTTTTTCATTTGCACTCCTCCCCCTTCAGCAAGTCTTATTATCATCGATTTCGTGTAGTATGTCGAAGACATTTGTTTATGTAATATATGGTTTTTCTCCATCGGAATTATATTTCTTTTGTTATGCATGTAGCTCCTAATACTTTTAATTGTGCGTTTCTTGAATCCTCTTTTCTGAGAAAAAAAATTAACATGATTTTGTCTAAGAAAGAAAAGTGGCAATTCTAGTTTAACATGCATGTTAGAAATATTAATCTCATAATTTAGTATGAATAAATAATGAATGAAAGGGGAAAATTTCACGACCTGGAATCGAACCAGGAACCAAAACTTATCCTGTCGTTGTTATAAATAACTGAGCTATCATGGATACGTTCATAATTTCCATGCTGTCCAATATTGCTAGAATTAAAATATTTATTTTATCATGTATACGTTGACAGCCGGCTCGGTGGCCGAGAGGATTAAGGCGCAGATTTTTCCGCTTTCGAAACCAGCGAGTCGCGGGTAAGAATCCCGCCGAGGGCATGGATGTTTGTGTTTGCCCCTTTCCATTATCATCCTTTTCATCATCATTTCATAAGCAACCCTGTACCTGGTTCTTGGAGCAGTACGTGATTCTTGTGTAGTTTCAGCCCCAATGTATGATATACGCATTATCACAGGGCATATCATATCTACCCTCATATAAAAACAATACGTTGACCGCTATCCGTCCTAAACGTATCTTTACGGACTTCCATGAAATCTCTTGATAGTCTGATGGCAAAGCTCTGCCATAATTACAAGGTGCCCTGAATTATCTATAGACACAAACAGGAAGCACTTCCAAAATTTGTACAGAATTCATGTTTGATTAGCCATGTATACAGACAATTATACTGTCCAATAATTTTTAACTTTCAAACAATTACTAGGCGAAGAGTAGTTTACTTTTGGTAATTTGGGTGCGCTGATTCCGAATCTGCAAACCGTTTTTCTCTATCAGGTCTCAATTTTTGGTAAATCGCATACTAAAATTTTATAATTTCTGTGAATTAAGGCATTTTAGACCATTAAATTCCCACTTCAATTTCGAAATATAGATTATAAAGGTTTTTGACGTAATTTGATATTTTTCGCTTATAAACCTTTGTTGTTACACATCCACAAATATAACAAAAATTATCTGGATTATTTTTACAGGTTCCTCTAGGCATTTTCATTTATTTAAGTATTATATGTAGCTGAAAATAAAAAAGATATATATATTTAAAATATATTAAGTAATTTTGAAGTTTTATTAATAAGTCATTGAAGTTTTTCCGTATACGTTGTAATAAGTAATTTCCTTTATCGTTCATAAATTTCGGATACTGTACCAGAAATTGGACAATGTTTAACCAGATAACATTTCTGTAACACGCTGATGGAGGCATTGCCAACGAAATGTACATTGTACATACGCGGATTAAAAAATTTTTTGTGGAATTATGTTTTTTAATTGTTGTCTGGTTCTTTGATCGTTTTTATGGTCTTTGTCTCGTATAGTTATAATTTTTATCAGTAACTCCACTTTTTGGAATAATTTTTAAAAAATATGCACGCACTAAAACTCAATAGAGTGCGTTTAAAGATTGAAAAATACTACACAAATGGAATTTCTAAAAATTTCTTTTATCTAACAGCAAAATATATTATTTAAAACGCCTTGCATAATAAAATATGCTTTCACAATCTTACATGCTTTATAAATTATGAACATAGAAAAAGTTTTTTGTTTTTTTTCCCCTCCTAAAAAAGAAAAGGGGAAGATTGATAAACCATTTATATTTCCGTATTAAAATGTGCACGCTTTTTCCCTTTCTCCATCAGAAATGCCTCTATCATTTTTATGAAGGAATATGCCATAACGCAATGCGGAGAGTGCCTTCAGAAAAACACCGTCTGGCTAGACGGCAGCACATGTCAGTTATCTACAACTAACATGACATTTATCGTCGATGTTTGTCAAGGACCCCCTCCATTCTTATTGCCGTTTGACAGAAAATCATCTCCGTTTCCAGTTCTTTTGGGTGTCGCAATTTTCTCTAGACTAAAGCATGCACTTTGCAATCTTAACGAGTAGCCTTCTATAAAAAAATTGCTGCAGTACTGGCATAGCATATTAATTTAAACTTTTTATGCGCTTTGTTTATTTTGGTTGATGTGACTCGTTTCAAAACTAAATAAATTGAAGCTATCAGAAAATGTACTTGAGCAATTTCATCTTATTTTGAAACTCTTAAAACGGAATTCTTGCATACATATTAGCGACTGATAATTGGATAGAACAACAGATCTTGGGCACAATGTCACCCGTTGAGATTTGAGAGTAGATTTGTTAATTTACTTCTTTTTCGAAAAAGGGAAGCAATTCCTTCTGAAGATTTTGCCCGATTTTTTTTTTCCCTTCTTCGAAGTGGAGTGAACAAATAGACCAGGAAATGAATGTCGTTTTCGAGACGCATTCAAGCCCCTATTTAGGTTTTTGCACTTAGTTGAAAGCGCTCCTGATCTTCCATTTTCATTCATTGAAAGCGAAGGCCAACGGGGAATCGCCTACTATTCATACTCCCCTCCCATCCCCCCTTTTGTCAATTTGCTACCCCTGTTTCGTGGCCGTTAATTGCCTTCATTAAGGTGTTGATCCAGCTGCTCTTGCTCATCTCCGACATTTTCAATCCAACTCCATTCTTACGTAAACACAAAATGTTCTTCGCCTGTGGTTCATGAGAACTTGCTATCATTAAACGCACCAGCCTTCGTTCATAAATTATGAACTCCAACTATTTAACGAGATAATTCTTTAAAGTTTTTCCGGTTTTCCATATTTATTTAATATAAAAAAATTTAGAGGCAGCAAATATATTTGTTTTTCTTTTAGCCCCTCTAAAGCAGATTATCTCAATAGAAATATAGCACAGCCAAAATTGTGGACTCGAGAATAACAACAAAAGATGAAAAGAAACCACAATTCCACATAGATTATTTTCTTTTGTACAAATCAGGAAGCTGTAAGTGTCGTTTGCTAATAAAAAAAAATGAGAATAACGGCATTTTACGTTCCAAAGTTAAATTTGAGTGTTTAAAAGTTAAGAAGTTTTTAAACTTTGCTGCTTCACAAATTATAAGAGGATGCGTGTCATCAGATGGAGTAGGGAAGTTATGCGTCCTATTTGGTATAGTAAATGCTTGACAATGGAGTATTTCTTGTAGTCTATCAAGAAATATACTTGACATGATCCTATCATCTGAAGGTCTGTACTGTGATTCCTTTCTGTTTCAGCAGGATTGTGCTTCTACCCAAGTTATTAAATTCACGAAAAAATGGTTTCAACCATGAAATATCAAGCAGATATTAACCCAATTGAAAATTTATGGAAGTTTATGAAAGCTAGACTTCAGCAAAGACCCCTACAACTAAACAGAAGTTGATTTCGGCAATCAAACATATATGATCTAATACCAGTCGTCAAGAAAATGATAAGTTAGTCAGCATGTCTTGTAATTAACGCCACAGCGACAAAGTCTTAATTAACTCTTGTAATTAAGTTATTAATTTGATGAATCATTTTCGATTAAAGTGATTTGTGTACTTTTTGTCATTATTCGAATTTTTGTCTCTATTCTGGGATTATCCTATTATTTTGTCATCTTCAATTTGTTTAATGTAAATTTTAATTTTTGAAGGTCGAATAGAGGAATAGTACATCATCCAGGGGGAGAAAAAAAAAAAGGTCTAAACGTGAAGTTACGAAAGTTCGTTGATTACTCTCCACTTAAATTTAACTTCAGAACATAAAATACTATTATTCTCGTTTTTTTTTTGGCAAGAAGTTGCATGATGAATGAAGATTGCGAATTTTAAGAAGGCAAAGCTCAGTCTTTAATTCACTTTAATTTTTCATTTGAAATTAACGGCATCCAAAAGGGCTGTTTATTTCATTTGATCCAATAAAATCTCGCGGAAAATATATGAGACTTTGATCCTGTTTCAGCAGAGGGGGAAATGTCTCTTATCGAAAGGAGGGAGCATTTAAAAATTCATGGGAACATAAATTTGTTAAAATTTATAGGCTATAAAATTCGAGACGGCTCCATATTTTATCCTTCTTATTCCCATTTCCTGGAATTAAATAAATGGCTATCATACTAATAGCAAATCTCAATTTACTTACAAAAATGTTTAATTTCATTTTGATTTGAACGGCTAAATAGAGATGTTGAAAAGTTAATCGTTTCTAACGACGCTGTTCTATCTATCATTAAAGCTGTCCAACAATCGCAAAAGAAAATGAGTCAGTGATGATAAATTTATCTGCCTAATAGAAGAAATTCACATATGTTAAGCATTTCATACTTTAAAATCTAAATTTAAAGCTTTACATTCGGAAGGGTGAAATGCAAAAGGCAGGTTGTGAACCCTATCTTTCTTCAAAAATACTAGTTTGTTTACTATCGAAGCAAAAGCCTTTCTTTTGTAACGTAAAATTTGCTTTTAAGTGTTTCCTAAATTATTTTTTTCCCTGGTCGGTTCATTGTTCGGAACCCATACTCGGTTTGAATCGCTTTATGTTTCAGACGCAATTAGATTTGCCTTTTGATGCCAAGGGATTGTTTACTTCTTTCTCGCTTCTTTGATCTTACAAGACGACGGAGAGCACTCGACTTTCTGATGCGACATCATTCAGTCTTAACGAACTGAAATACACAATCCACGTTTCCTTAATTTCTACAATATATATATTTCAAGTTATTCAAAATGATGGACTCAAGTTAATTTCTTGAAATATAAGTTGTAGGCCTGTATGAATAATTTACATACTGATAGAGAGAAAAGGTGGAATACAAACTTTAGAATCTCCTCTCTTTATCGGTATGTAGATTATTCATTTACAAATAATATTTCAAGAAATAAAGATGAATTAAATTGAGTCTATTGAGTCCATCATTTTGAATGATCCTGCATGTATTGAAATAAAATAATTTTAGGCGAAGATTATAATCTGTCTAACAAAAGAAAAATACGAGGCCTGTTCGAAAAGTAGCCGGATTGAGGCTACAAAAAAAAAATAATAAAACTCGCTGCATCTTTTTCCTATGCGGATCGTGTGACGACATGTCTGCTGATGACCTAATGAAATTTGCAGCTGTTAAGAGTGCCGCATGCAATTATTGTAACGCGTTAAAGCAGAACGTTTTTCTTTTCTCGTCGCGTGCTGAAAATGACAGAAAACATTGAGCAACGACATTGCATCAAATTTTGTTTTAAAATCGGTAAAACCGCCACAGAGTGTTATGAATTGCTAAAACAGGCATTTGCCAATGATGTTATGAGCCGCACACAGGTTTTCTGGAGATTGGATGCTGCACCACGACAACGCTCCAGCACACGCAGCACACATCGTGCAGCAATTCTTGACCAAGCACAGCTCCCTACTCACTTGACTCACAAAACACCACATCGCTCAGGTCAATCAGCCTCCCTACTCATTTGATCTAACTCCGTGCGACTTCTTCGCATTTCCGAAGAACAAGAAAGCGCTCAAAGGACGGAGAATTGAGGATGTGGACGCGACAACACAAAATGCGACGGCAGAGCTCTTGGCCATCCCAAAGGACTCATAACAGCATTCCCATTCGTACTTGTTTCGACCAATGGCAGCAACACTGAGCTAAACGCGTTGCTGCAGACGGTGCTTATTTTGAAGGTGACTAAACATTTATGTGAGTTCGAACCGTATTTTTTTTTGTAGCCTCAATCCGGATATTTTCCGGACAGGCCTCGTATACATCAATAGACATCAATTTTGATTGTTGGAGATTGAAATAAAATTTAAATAGTCTTTAACAATTGAAGTTGGATATTTAATTGGACACGCACAATTTTTCTTTGTTGGACGTGGTATAGACGAGTGTTTTATTTTCTTCTGCCCTTAATTTCTTGATTAAATATTCTTCATTGAATTTAGTAGACAATTCTTTGTTGGCAACCTTAACCTTTAGTTAATTTTGGGAAAAATTACAGACGAAAGAAAACGCATTAACACACAGCTTAATTTTTGCTGAGTATTGTGTTAATAAGTTTTCTTTCTTTCAAATAAGTTTATACATACTGACGATGAGCTCTGATCAAAACAGGGCCGGCTGAAGGTACCGGCAATTTCTTAATAGGGTGAAAAGGGCGCCAGAGATTCAGTTTTCCCCAGGGCGCCAGCAACCATGGGGCCGTCACTGGAACGAAACGCGGTTTTTTTCAAAAATATGTGACTGTTAAGTTCGCAATTTATACTTAATCCCAAACTCAGAAACTATTACACTCAGAATTCAGTAAATATCACATCCAGTAAATTCAGTGACTAGAAGTGAAAAGTTTGGAATACAAGAATTTCCGGTTACATATCTAACAGCCGCCAGCAGACAAATTTTAGTAAAAGAATGGAGTGTCTTAAAAATTATTATCAAAAAGTAGACTATTTAAGTTGCTGATAATATTCGCGCGTATTTTCATTTTGTCTCTAGTTTGTATGTATGCATAATGTATAGAATATTATATGCATACATTAAAAAAAACTTAAAAAGCGGACCTTCATTAAAGTCCTAGTTTTGGCTAATGACTTTTGGTCATCGAGGGATAATTTTGTATACTCATTTTGATAACCTATTCATATTAGGATCGTTAAAGGATGAAACTCAGATGAGCTGTTAAGAGGCTTAACTCTTCGTTACAATAACGTAAAGGTTTTAACGAGCGTTTGGAGATTACCTTGCCGGCTTTCATAACACTAATTATGCTTTTTAAGGATTCTGCTGATCGCTAGCAAATGGTGATTGGTAAAGTTTTTCACAAAAAAGTATAGAAAACGTAAACATAGTATTGCTCATTCCGGTTGTAGAATAAAAGTTATGTCGCTTCCATTGCATTTGAAGCTGCATTATTGTGGGGTATCATCTTTTCCTATTAATTTAAAATAAACTTTGACAGTGTGAATGCGCTGATTACGATTACTCAAGTATCGTTAAGAGATGAGAGATTCTTATTGCTTGTTTATTTTGTCACTTACGACTTATAATTTATTAGTGAGCTTGTAATTCTGCGAACGAATTGAGTCAAAGACGTTTTTTTCTGCACGTTTAGAATGATGAATAAAAAGCTATAAATTCAATACATTTCCTTTAGTAAATAATTTCAATTTTAACCTAACAATAGGAACTCATCTCAAATAAAAGATAAATACGTCTTATTGTGTTTTACGTTTACTCCTTTGAAAAAATCAAGGAAAAAAGAACAGAACTTTTGGACTTTTAATGAAAAAATCCTAATATAGTCGTCCGTGGGCGAGTCGTGAAAGATGTCTAGTTTCTTTTGTTTAAGATTCTCTCGGCTGCTTCGGTTTTTCTGTGTTTTATATTAGCAGTTAACAAGAGAGAATCCTTCGAAATGCATTGTCATACGAACTTGAACACGGAGCGCGCCTACGCGGACGATGCTCTTCCGGTTGATGCTCCAGCCATCACACAACAGCTGGTCAGCTGTACGAATGATCTTTTTGACGTCTGCAAATTCGAAAGTAAAAAGATTACCGTCGTGAATGTGGAAGTCAAAATTACAAAACCCGAGAAATAGATAGAAATCCAAGAATACATCACTACATTAGGACGGGTGCGTTTAGCTTGAAATAACCCAGGAGGTTAAAAAAAAATTATAACGTAACTGGTTATCAAAAAAAATAGCCAAGCGATGTTAAGAATTAAGAGTTGAATACTTTGCTGAACATTAAACACTGTTTATGCATTAATGCATTTCATTAATTTATTCTAGGATGTTCAGTTATTTAAAAAGCCGTCTGTTTGATTCTTTTATTTTAAGCTCATTTAACCGATTTATAACAAAGATCCGGGGTGATTCACGATAAATGAGTCTTTCAGGGTATTTTTTTTATTTTTTATTATCTTGTGTGTGTGATTTTGTTCGGCGTTTTGTTTTGAGTTGAATTCCGATGAGGAACTAGCGATAGTGCCTCGCAGTTCGATCGCCGTCAATTAGCACGAACTTATGAACAGGAACTTCCGACTATTTCTAGTGATGCAAGGAATAAACCTGGCCGTTGATTAACGATAATGGTGAAATGTCGGCCCCCATCTGTTCGGAGTTGACTGGCAACAGCCAACTGTCCTCTGAACCCAAAATGGTTTAAATTATCTTGTCAAAGGAACAGTTAAAAAATTCTTTCACATCTTTTTCCTAAAAATACAGCTGTTCCATTGGCTCGTCAAAAACATTTAAATTAACTGCAAAGTAATAGCAACATGTGATGAAAGAAAAAGTCAACTTTTTAACTACTGAAGTCCCATTAAATGTATCGTTTTGTTATTGAATCTAAATACTAAATATTTGTCCAAAAACATTGAATAGACCCATGTTGGATATTTGAATGAATGCAGAGATTTGGATTCAATGGCAACACAATTCTTTATTGCGTTAAGACATGATTAATAATTTCAACTGGTCCTTTTGGGATGAAAAGATTGAAGAGGATATCAACGCAACGATTACGTTATAATTCGGTTCAATCTAGAGCGTCCTCAGAGAATCTACAATGAAAGCATGATAACCTCTTCATCAGGTTAGAAGAAGGTTACCACTTTACATAGTGAACAAGGAAAAATCGGAAATACCACCTCTATATCTTTCAGCCACATGAGAAATATCAGCCGCTTCAGGTAAAATGGACCGTCGAAAGTCTTTTTGCGTTTTCTTATAAAATAACTGATATCATGCAGTTAAAAGATTCCACAAAGTACAAAATGACATATCACTAGAGTCAACAATTTCTAAAGTTTGCCGCCATACGGATTGTGCGGACTTTTCCACACGTCATGCAATCACCGGAAAACGCCACCTTGTGTGTATCCGACAGCGCGTGTTTGATTCAGCAGTGCAAGGTGGTTGTACACAAGCGTTTTTTGCCGCTCGCGTCACGCGTCTTTAACTAATGCGCATGCGCCAAAAAATAAATTAAGCCGCGGCGACGAAACGCTGGAAATAGAAAAGCACGCGACGAGAACTGGAAGTGACGTAGTCAAGCTGCAAAACGTGCCAAAAAACCGCCTCTTGAGCCGCCGCTTCTCGCACCTGCTACCTGCCTGCTGTTCTCGAGGAGAAAGTCAACGACAAAAACATGAATATGACTATGAGTGAGGAAAAATGGTCCAGAGCCATGGAAGAAAGGTTGATAGACATGTATGAAGAGAATCCATGCCTCTGGAACCCTAAACTACCCGAATCAACCAATGACGAGCAAGCGGCTCTCTGGAGAAATAGAATATGTTCTATCCATCGATCTCTATATATATACATCGATGGTTCTATCTCTCAGCGGCCTGCCGCGAGCGGCTTCTCGAGACAATATGACGCGCTTTTCGTTCCGCGAAAGCGCCTACACCAGGCGTCAATTTTCAAGCGGCAAGACGCTTGCGTTTCGAGCGGCTTCTCGCGTTTTGACGCCGATTTCACACACCATGCGTCTCTTTCCGCGCGTTTTGCCGCTGCCGCAGGAGTTTTTTGACGCTCGTGTAGAGAGGCCTTAACGCGGTGGTTATGATCCGCTAGATATAAGACGATGCGGTTGTGAGTCGTGCTACTGTCTTCAGATTCTTCGCTGTTGGTCGAAACTAGGAAAACAATCCGGGAAGTGCAACAGATTGTCCTGGTTCTGACAAGTACATTTCACAAAAATTTCGTTAAGATTGTGCATATACATATTCTGGTAAAGGAATTTTGCAAACATCTTGCAATACACAGAAGAATTCTGGTATTGTATGAATTAGATATTCAAATAATTGTTGATATCAGTTTGAATAGTCCTGTAAAAACCTTATAAATCTACTATAAAATACAGGTATAAAAGTTACACTTGGCTTCAACAATCACTTTCCCCATAAAATTGTGTTCATAAGGTGTCCCGCTTTTTCTTCCACTTGGTGCACACGTTTTTCTTTCTTCTTAAAGCTGGCCACACAGGTACAATCGTATTAATATACAGATAAAGATGATAGGAGGGATGTCTTGCCTAGTTTTTGTAATTCATTTAAGTATTGTAGCTTGAAATCGAGGATAAAGTACTTCTGGGTGAACAATTTGGTTCACGTTTTTAACTTCGTCAGTTACTAATAAAACCGATCATACTAATTTTTATGATCAGAATGGTTGATTAGGCTTTGTTAATGCTCGCTTTATACCTTGTCTTGCCAAAAAAAAAAAGTTGCCAATTCTGAAATGGGAAAGAAAACTGACATAGGTAGAAAATTTGTATAATACATAATGTTAGCCCACATGAGTGAAAAAGCAGGTTTCAAATTATTTGAAAGCAATCATGTCTGACGAAGTGATTCGCGGTCTCGAAATAGACGTTTCCGAGATGGTTTGGTTTGTTTGGTATTAACGTCCATTTCAACTGCTGTGGTCATTTCAGGACGGCGTTATAGGGGCCGCAAATTTTGCCTCGCAAGGGTTCTTTAACGTGCAGCCGGCAAACGACTACACGGGACCAACGGCTTTACGTCCCTTCCGAAGGAAGTGCGTGATCTCAGGATTTCCCCCTGAAAAATCCTCGTCGTCCTCGGCCAGGATCGAGCCCGCGTACTCGGGCATCACAGGCGATCACGCAACCACTGAGCCGCCGAGGCCGATGTTTCCGAATTCAAGAAGGGCCAAATTTTTGGACTACACCAAGGGCAGGAATCCTGCAAGGAGATTATTGAACCCACCGGCATCGGATTGCGAACCGTCCAGCGTATTATTAAATCGTGGAAAGAGATGGATGAGCAAACATCCTCGCGGAAAAAGTGTGGTCGGAAAACGAAATGTGTGGTCGTGACCGCAGATCATTAAAACGAAATGTAATCTTAAAAAAAAACACCCTAGAACTTACAAAAAGCTTCAATACGGAATTCAAAATCATTTCCACCCGGACAATGAGACGAGAACTACGAGGAGACTGCAATTTCAGACTAATCGGAAAAAGAGGCACCAATTTGTAAAGGAGGACCCTTTTATAAATTGGACCCTGAGCAATGGCGGAAGATTGTGGTCCGATGAAAGCCGATTTACTCTCTTCTAACATGATGGTCGCATCAGAGTAGAAGGAAAGCGCATGAAGCAATGGACCCGTCATGTGCCGTTACCCGCTGTTTAAGCCTCTGGAGGAAATCTGGGGTTGCTTCCGTTGGGCTGGACTAGGCTCAGCAACCTTATACAGCAATAAAATGAAGTCTCCAGAGTATCTTTTACTTCAATGCAGTACTTATTTCCTGAAGTGATGGCGTTTTTCAGGATGACAATGCTCGGATTCATCGAGTTCACATTGTCAACAACTGGTTCCAAAGGCATGAGGATTCATTCACGCACTTGAACTGGCCTCCGCAAAGCCCTGACCTCAATCCCATTGAGAATCTGTGGGATCTGAGAGGTCATTGAGAAGTGAACCAACTCTTCCTTCATCACTGGACGATCTTGGCGAAAATAGATGTTATTATGGCCAAAAATAAGTGTCGAGACTTTCCAGGAGTTGCTGCAGTCAATGATCAATGCCAAGACGTGATGTCATTCGTGCGAAAGGTGGCCCTACAAAATATTAGTGCGTGCGACTTGTTTTTTGGTCAGGCAGTGTAGTAACGCGGCGCTTTAAGGTTTTATAGCGGCTTCTGGTATACCAAAACAATAATGTCCTATTGTTGTCGTTTATGTTGCCTTACTTAGGGGTTTCGACAGCAAAATGAGAAACATTAAGTTTAATAGTAGCATTAGCGTTATACGGCAAATGAACTCCACCATCGCTACAAATCCTAAACTGGAGGATAATTCCTAGGAATAAGTGCGTTCATTTCTGAAAGACTGAAGAAAACTTCACAGATGGATTATTTCATTAATGTTAGCGAATTTTTAAATACTGAATTTTTTGTCCTATCGGACAGCTTATACTCTTATTAGCCAAAATCTATAAGAAAAAGTTGTGAAAGTTATAGTTTGAATTATTAATCATTAGGCATATTGATCATATTGCACTTAGTGAATGCGTAAAATTTATAACGAAAAGCAAATCGACTGTTTTATTTTACTAATCACGCCCAGCTTTCTTTCGTTGTGAAATTACAATTCCCTATATCGACGGATGTTTAATAGTAGTAAAATGTGAGAAACATAAGTGAAATGTATCTTTAATTTCAAAAATTGTTAAGTTAGTATTGATATGGAAAAAATTCGATCTTTGAATACAGGATTGTTCAAAATAAACATTCTTATTCGTTTAACGAATTCTTTCTTTCTTTACCTACCTGTTTATCATATTACATTGGTAAGGCTGTGCAGACATGTGCTACAGATTCGATTTTATTAAAAAGCTAAAATAATGACTCGTATTAATATTATGCGGATTATCTAAAATCCTCCAGGGTCGCCACAGCCAAAACCTCCAAAAAATTAATTACTTGATTGTAATTTCATTTCTCTTCCGATGGCCGTTCATGTGCTCTTTTATTTCCTGCATTCCGATTGCTGTCTGAGGTAACCACCTGGACGTAATTCCATTGAATTGTGGCAGTCGACCGCTTAACTTCACCGGAGGCGATCCATTCAACGCTGGCAAAGCGCATTGTGAGGAGATAACGAGGCGGCCCACCGACCTTCCACCTTCTCGGAACGATCGCCTTCTCTTGTCCCCCCCCCCCCTTCTTTCATTGGATGATCGATGTCTTAAGGCGACAGGATTATGTTCGGAGGCGAATGGAACCCAGTTCAACAAAAGTGGTTGAAGAATTACGTAATACCTACATTACCTCGCTTTAACGACGCAGAGTAATAAACCTCTTGCATGCTATTTTATGCCATTGTAGAAATTTCCTATACATTGTGATAATATCGAATTGAATTTTTTCCATGTACTAAAAACATGTGGGAACATTAAAAATTTCATTTCTTGAAAAAGCCTAAATCTTCATATATACGGTGTTTTTGAACTCTGTGCACAAACTTCACAGGGTGATAGGTGATAACAAACTGAACATTTTTTACCAAAGAATGAGAGCCCAAAGTTTACCATTAAATCGCTACAGGGAACAAAAGTTCTATTCTACAATTCTATTCAATTCTAAAGTTCACAATTTTATTGACAACTGATTACAGTAACTGTTCAAAGGAGTTACCACGAACATAATCCTGACATCATCGAGACATTGATTGGCGAACAGTTTCAAAAATACCTGGCATGTCATGGACATTCCCAGCTGCAACTGCAATTCTGGCAACTAAGTCCTCATCTGAGTTAACAAGAGTCTCATAAACTTGACTCTTCTTGTATCCCCAGAAAAGTAATCCAGAGATGACAAATTAGGAGACCTAGGTGGCCAAGCAATAGGTCCGTATCTGCCAATCCATTGAGCCCCAAAAGTTGTATTGAGGTAATTCCGCACACCAATGCTGAAATGTGCAGGGGCACCCTTATGTTAAAACCACATCTGATTGCGAATGGCAATTGGTACATGTTCCAAGAGTTCTGGCAGCTGTTCCTCCAAAAAGGTTTGGTAGACCTGGCCATTGAGTTGCTCAAGTAACACTGTCCACTCCGTGGAATGTCTCACACAATGGTGGTGAGCAATAGCTCTAGTATTTGTTCCTGGAGTAGGGTCCACCTCATTCAGAATGTCTTCTTCCAAATTAAGTGTTGGAACATGCCTGCCTCGTCCTTTTCATGTCAATTAACACGGAATGTTCCACTTTACACGTTGAACTGTTCTAATGTTTGGTAACCGCCGATTGGGGTACCGTTCATAGTATAAACTACGAGCAAATGTGCCATTCCCCTCGGCTACTCCATACACAAAATGTATGTCTGAAAATTGGTGTATGCTACTATCAAGTACAAGAGTTTCCAGGAAAAAAGCAACTACTCCAAAAGTTCAAGAAGTTAACGGTTAACTAAAAAAACGCTGACAATATCAAGGTCTAATTTGCATGCTGCCTGAATTATAATTTAACTGGTAATGGGTTGAGTATTTTCAACATCTTCCCCTGTAGCAAATTAATGGTGAAGTTTGGATGATCCATTCTTTGGTATAAAATGTTCAGTATGTTATTACCTATCACCCTGTGAAGTTGTGCATCGAGTTCAATAACACCCTGTATAATTAAATTGTTGAAATTATGGTTTATTGCCCAGCATTTTATCTTTATCCTTGATAAAGTTCCTTTATATAATTTTTTGTCAGTTGATTTATTTTATTTGTTCTTGTGGTAAGGATCGTCGTTTGTTTAAAGTATTTTTTCCTGAACAAACGAAAAAAAGTGACATGTCTGTTGCTCAGCACAATATTTCCTAAACATTATTTTAATCTAAGATTCTTTGCCATTGATCCGAAGGATCAAATCAGAAGCAGTATGCAATTTAATCATTTCAGTCGTTTTAATTCGGTTTTAATTATTATTTCCTCACCAGTTTTATCGATTTTGGAATCCACAAGTAGGCTATTCCCACGTGCATGAACCAAATCCTTTCTCTTTTCTGAGATAACATAAGCTTTTTTTATTTTGAAGTCCTGTAAAATATTAGTTTCTCAAGATCCTTTCTGTAATTTTTGGTTGATGTAAAAAACCAACTCGAAACAAATTTCAAGCCTTTTTTATAGTAACTTGTCAAATTTTGCTACTCTTACTAATAGGCGATTTACATTTTTGTCTTTCATTATACAAAGCTGATAAATGCAATTGTAAGAAATATTCTCAACATTAACTTTTATTTCCATTGTTTACAATATAGATATGTTGTATTCTGTTCAGCTTTTTCCTTCAATAAACCAATCCTATAATCCATCGTAAAACTAGACTCTAAAATTCGATTACTTCTGTTCACTTTTAGGATGCCAAGATAAGAGGCGATTTAGCAGACAAAAATACTGAAAATTTGATTAATCTAAGAAATGTACATATACAGTATACATATACAGTATCCAAGATGATTAATCTAAGAAATGTCTAGAGATGTCTACTAGACTTTCTTAGATCATCCAGATATCCATTTCCCTTTATACAATGGATATTCTTCAGTAGATATCTAATGGATGTCTTGGATATACTGCAGATAACTTCATTACGATATTTAATGGATATCTAAAGGCGTGTATCCTGAGAATATTTCACCTTATATAATAACATATTTACAAAATTATTTCAATATCTATTGGATATTATGTGATGCATTGGTCTACACACTCTGAGTTGCCTCCCGAGATATGGATATTCCCAAAAAGCTCGAAGAAAAATGCTGTGATAGATTCATAGATGTAAAGAGATTTAAGTTTTTTAAATAGAGAGATGTACTTTCTTTTTCAATGATGGACTTATCTAATCTCATTAGAATGTATTCGAAATGTTTTTATCCAGAAGCCATTATTAGGAATTAACAAAAACCTGAAGGGTTAGAGATTATCCGCTAAATTTGTATATGCATTTCAGAAAAGAAGAACGTGTATAACATTATAGAAATCTTAACATAGACATTACGAGATGAATACAATTTACTTTTGACATCTACACTTCTGAGAGGACTCAAAGTAGTTGCCATTAGCTTCCAAACACTTGGTACGGCGAATAATTGCTTAGGCAATGTTAGCCAAAGTGTCCAGTGGGATTGCTGCATATTTTACTTTTCTGCCGGAGTAGCCGCCAGTGTAGTCATTATTCTGCGATATACTATGTCCTTTGCTCCCCTCCCTCCCCCATGGGTTCAATCCGTTTGTTAAGCTCGCATGTCACGGTGATAGGGTACTGCTGCAAGTTCTTGTTGACAGAAACATCATACTATACAATGTTATCGCAATTCTATCCAATTTCGAAAAAAAAGCTATATATTTCATACATTTTATTGGCGGACTCTGTACATAAGGGACTTGTAGGAATTGGGATAGGTGAGACACTTCTTTTGAACGTGTGACTATCTTATAGGTGAAAACAAGAAAGAAAGGTTAGTTGGTTAAAGCGTCGGACGGTATCCCGAAAGTTCCTGATTCGATCCCAGACTGTGGAATTTTCATATATTATTTAATATATCAGAAGGTCTGACGTGCAAGAAATCCTGCAATGACCAGTTTTCAATTTATTCTTTATATGTTGTTAAGTTAAAGTCTGTGTATTAAACATTAGCTGTAAGAATAATAAAGTCGACGCTCTTATTCTGTATTCTTAGAACGTTCAAGATATACAAAAGAAATCTTTAATTTTAGAGCATTATAATTCCTCGTTTGTTGCTATTTGTAGAAGATCGCTAAATTGCATTATTAGCCTGAAATTTAGGTTTTGACTCCAAAATCATAGAATTCTTAATTTTCAGTAGCAATACAATTTTTAACAATTTTAATTTTCTTTTGAAACTGTTTTGTCGTTATGACATTATCTGCACCTGTTTTCGTTCAAATTCGTTGAGAATTGTGTTGATCTATTCCATTGTGCCTTTTTTTATTATCATTCTTTATGAGCTTCCCATATTGTTTAAGATTTCCTTCCTTATCAGATCTAGCAGTCGCTTCGGTGCTTCTTAGCAAGCTACTACGAACAAAAGTATCGATGGTATTGCACTATTCAAAACAAGCCAAATTCGACCAAGGACTTACCTAATGCATAAGTTGCTTTCGGTCATTTCTTTATCATAATGCATAAATTGCTTTCGTTTATCTGTTAAAAGCATTGTTTTAGCCATATGCAAATTTCATATAAATATATAAAAGAATTATGGATTCGATCTCTCCAGAGATCTTAAATACGTATATTCATGGTATTGTTCGGGCTCAAAAGAATTGGCCTTATCAAAAAACAATGGAGAATACCCATTAATGTTCCCCCAAAATCTCTGTCAAGCCTTTAAAAAGCGAAATTATCAGGGTTTTGAAATAGTGAAGAATGCATTTACTAGCTAAGAAATTGAAAACAATAAGGAAAAGGAAAAAAAATTAAAGAACGTTTTATATATATATAAAAAAAAAAGGATTAAGTTAAAGGGGTTGGAGGAGAGAAGGACAAGTAAACAAGAAATATTAAGGAGGAGCAAGAAAGGTGGAGGAAGTTGATGTGACCGATTTAAACTGCGAGTCAGGACATGGCACCTGAATTTCTAGGTAAGTTTATGAACAACCAAATGACCAAAGAGTACAAGAGCAAAAGTACTTTGACACAACCAGGAAAAAGTATCTTAAATTCGGTTGAAGATTTGCTGTAATGAGATGAGCGAATTGTCAGATAAACTCTTAAGCGACACTTGATGACAAGGAAAAAGACATATTCGATACGGAAGAGTAAAAAAGAGATTAAGAAGGAAGATGAAAGAAAGATGATGCAACTCACTCGGATTGGGTTTATGGAAAGGCTGACGTCGTCGTAATTTATCTTGAATATACATACTAAAATTTCAGATTTATTTATTTAAATTGCAGAATTTAGTTTTTTAAAAAGGACTAACTGCCATACGTAGCTTCCGTATGACGATGATATAAATGTTTGAATCAAATAAATAAAGGGATTCGATTCTATAATGCATGATTACCTTCGCGTTTGAACTTGATCACTCTTTAAAGCTTTGCTGTAATGAGATGGACGAGCTGTCAGATAATTGTTAAAATTTAATAGACGAATCTAGCAGAGGTTCGGCTAATCTCATTTGTTATTTTGTTTGTTCATTGATAAAATTAACAATATTACGAGTCACACGGTGAAATTGATAAATGGATGGTGATTTTCACCTTCCATTGATCTTATTCAGAGTACTAATTACAGCGCACCAGTTAATTTATTGAAAGTTGGTAATCCAATTTAGCTCATTGGCTTCTATCCATTACATTGGCACAAAATTTGTAAACAAATGGATCGTTATCGAGACGTGCACATTATGATGCTATTTTAGTTTTGAAATGAAAAAACAGTGCGACAAAAATGCTTTCTTAATTCCTAACAAGTTTTTTTTTTTTTTTATACTAAACAAGATACAATACTATATCTTTCACCTTCCTTTTAATTTTGTCAGCTTTCTGTTGATTATTGTGAATATGTAAAATTGTTAATACATGAGTAAACATTAAACTGACACATTCCAATTTTGCAGATATAGACCTTCATACATTGATTTACTAACGAACGTAGGCGCATATAACAGGGTAATTCTTATAAACCCGAACCTTGAACTTTGTTAATATCTCTTAAACGATTGGATGAAAGTTAATAAAATTTTCATAGCACGTACATTAACTAGAAGTGCCACTTTCTGTTGAGAGATACATGTGCAAGCGGCGTTTGTTTTCCTTAACACACGGCGCTGCCTGTTTTCCATTATGTTTTGTTTTGTTTTGTTTTTTTTGTGGCGTAAGAATTTTTTGGGTAGCGCTGATGGTCTTTCTGTAACACTGCATACTATTGTAGGTTTGTTACCATTCACCTTATTTTAGAAATCCTCACAGAAAAAAGAAATCTAGGCTTAAAAAGTCTGGCCATCTCTGTCATAAATTTTTGGAAATGGCAAAGCCTTGGAAAACACTCTCGATTGTCAATATTGACTTACGTGACAGTGACTTGTCACCCCCACGTAACTGAGCCGTAGGTGTTCAAAAGTTCTCAAATAGCAAAGGAAATTCCACTACTACTGCCATCTAGGAGGAAATTCCAGCACTGTTCATTTTTTAAGGTATGTGTCATCTTCTCTGAAATTCATCTTTTAAGGTAGTGTCATTAGTGTGAAAAATTTATTAATTTCCATCTAATCGTTTACGAGAAATTAACAAAGTTCAGGCTTCAGGTTTATAAGAATCATCTTGCATTTTAAATTGTGAAGAAATGTGTGCTTAAATTATAAAATATTAAATTCATTTTATACGTACTGTAATAAATTGAATAGATGAATAAATGTGTTTATCATGTTCTGTTTTTTGTTTTCTAATGTAGTTATTTAGTGTTTCCCTTCGGCCGAGAGAGCTAGGGCTCAAATAAGTTAACCCTTTTGGTCACGGGTTCGAATCCTTGAATAAGTTTTTGGTCACGGGTTCGAATCCTTTGAATAAGTTTTTTCGCTTTAAGTATGGATGATTGTATTCTTGTGTAAACTTATTAGTCATGAGAAAGGCAAATGGCCTATAGTGACTGACGCGCCCAAAAACCTAACACCCAGCCCATCAACTGGTGTCTTCATTCTTTTTTACCTTTCCTCATAACGTTTTATGAATGTTTTTTTAAGCCAAGGGTTACATCGCGAAGATGATTCAGTTTGCGAAAATGTAAAATATTTACCTTGAAATATTTAAACAGGAAAAGGTTAAACAAATTTTAAAAAAGGAAGCGAAAAAAAATACGCTAAGCAGGAAAAAACCCACAAGTTTTTTCCCTTGAATGTCAGATGATGATTTCAGGGATAATTAACTATAGAAAGCGCTGCGTTTAAAGTTCGCTCTAATTTATTCCTCGTAAATAGGAACGGCACAAACTGGAGGTGGTGGAGAATCCGACGACAAATTGCTCGCTCAGTGATAGTATTGCGTGCAGTGCAACGAGAGAGAGAGAGAGAGGGAGAAAGTTTTTACGTCTGTCAGCCTCATCTGAAATGTGACACCGGTGGTGCCAATTAGCCTACAATTACCGTTGGTAACACGGCCGAAAACGATGCGCAAGCTCCCCTAACAATAAGCGTGTCTCCTCCTCTGTGCTTCACCCCATGAGGTCCAGAAAATGGCGAATGAAAGGATACGATCCTCCTCGTAGAAGAATTGTTTTAGTGATGAGAGAATGTGTAAGAGAGAGCGTGATGTGAAGGGATATCACCGATGAAAACAACAGGAGCACGCGACGAAATTACAATTATATCATTGGAGAGCAGGATTGAGAAGAGGAAGAGAAGGAAAGGAAGGTATGAGGACCTATTGGGGAAAAGAAGAGGGAAAAAAATTTCTACGAAACATTCAGAGCCAACTGGAAACACGAGAAAGTCTTGACGTCATTGCTAGATTGTTGCTAAGCAAGTGACCCTGTTTTGGGGTCAAATAAACCACAATAAGGACATGTTAACTTTTCCGCATTGCCATTTTTAAAATATTTAATGTTAAAAAATATTAAAAACTTTTATTCCAACAATTATGATTTTTACAAAAATAATGCTAGTTATTATAATACTAAATAATAATACTAAAAAAATAATTTTCTTTCTTTAGTTAATGTGATACTAGACAGCATGGACATCACGAACAAACATGAAGTTTAGCATTAATGATGAGCATTAACATAAGATCGGAGAGTGATATTGACATGTTGCTTTATTTTGCCTAGAATTTTGCTTTTTCTACATCGTCCATAAGTTCGGAAATTGAATTAAGACACCTTTGTTTAGATAGCAGTTGCTTCATTTATTAATGTTTGTCCTTTAAATTGTTTTTCTTGGGAGCAATTAGTATATGAGTGGTCATGCGAAAAAGGACCTGAAGGGGAAATAATAGATTCGGAGATAAACGCGTTTCAAGTTTGAAGACGTGTACGAGCATGATATGCAGTCTCGAGCATAATGCAGCTCTGACAGTGGCGCGAGCGCAGTGGAGGAGATAGATAACACCTTGTATACTCAAGGCTTTGCAATAAAAGAGCCCACTATATATGAATCAATTGAAACTGAGGTGCGTGAGAAAAATAATTAATATAAAAAAAATTGTTCACTATACTAATGGTCTATTTAGACTAACATAAGTTGAAAGTCCAAAGATTGTAAATCACCAAAAAAACAACAAAAAAAAATTTCCACTCCCTTCAGGCCCCTTTTTGCGTGACCACTTACATATGATATTGTTATTTCCTGCAATGTGTAACTTTTCAACCCGCATCGCGGGCGGTTGTTTCTCTAATCCATGAACACATCGAAAGAATGTCAAACGGAAAAAGAAAAAAAAAGTTTATCTGGCTATTCTCAGTGCTGGTTTTGTTTTAATATGGATATGCAAAATATTTACAAAATGTTTATGTATTATGACGTTTTCTAATGGGAAGAGAAATTGAAAATTCCTGCACGAAAATATGGTGGAGCATTACTCATCTCTTCTCTATTCAAAATGAATTAGGATTTAAAAGACACGCTAGAAACCCCTTTTACCACTGTGAACTTTCAAAACAAACGCTTCAAAAGTTCCCCTAGTAGAATTTCGGTCATTTGTGTCCAGTATCATTCCAATAAAGTGTAAATGTTTTATGTCTCGAGGTAAGGCCTCATAACAACAGGAACATAATTTGCGTGCATCCAGGAGGTAGTCTAAATTTCCATATAAATAATATTGAATTTAAAAGTTAGGTTTTTAAATAATTTCCTCACATTCTTGAAAATGGAAATACATTTCAAACACACTATCTGCAAGTGTGATATACATGGTATTCCATTAGAAAATGATCAAAAGTAAAAAGCGATTGTTTTCAAACTGCTCAATCGAGTTTAGCAAGAAGTGCTAAATAGTGTTTACATAAACCTTGGGAGTTTTATCTTCATAATTCGTTATACTTCTACATGACTACCGCCGCGAGTGAGTCAAGATTCCACCTACTATACTGAGCTGCCATTTTATTAGATACATCTGTCTAGTAGCATGTTGAACCTCCATTAGCCCTCAAAACCGCCTGTATGCGTTAGGCATGGATTCAACGAGAGGCTGAAAACGTTCAACAGGATTATTGGCCCATGCAGACATGAGAACTTCACGCATTTCCCGGATATTCGATAGAGGTGTTGGCAAGAAGCGAATCCTTTCCAGCTCATCCCAAAGATATTCAACGTGTTTAAGATCTGGGTACTGAATCGACATCAAGGAGAACTGATTCTGTCCCTGTGTTCTTGTGAATTATCCTGCTGGAAGGAGCCATCTACGTGGAGTTAAATCGTGAACTTGATCTTCTATAATGTTTATACACTACATGATCAAAGGAGTTGGGACACCCATGTGAACACCTGGGGTGTTTCTCCTGGACTGGACTGGCCCCGCTCATCAAGGTGGACGGAAACCTCAATGCTGATCGGCTACAGGACCATTCTGGATAACGGGGCACTTCCAGCGCTGTGGAAACACTTCGGTGACGGGCCGTTCCTCTTCCAGCACGACAATGCGCCTTGCCACAAAGCAAGATCCATATCCCACTAGTTTGACGAGATGCGGGTTGAAGAACTGGATTGGCCCGCCCAGAGTCTTGATCTCAACCCCATCGAACATCTTTGGGACGAATTGGAACGACGTGTGAGATCCAGGATGGAATCTGACAAGGACACTCCTCGAGGAATGGAGGAGGCCAATACTTGTGGACACATACCGTAAACTTGTGGACAGTATGCCATGTAGGGTGGAGGCAGTGATAGCAGCTCGGGGTGGCCCTACACACTACTGATTGAAGCTTTTTGCGGCTTTACGGTAGAGCAACAGGTGTCCCAACTCCTTTGATCATGTAGTGTATGTTTTGGCGTTCAAACGACCGTCTAAAGATATTAGAGGAACCAATTCATGCCAAGAAAACATTCCCCATATCGGACGTAAGGGATCCATGACTTAATGTTGTTTTTGCCATATTCTAACCTTCAATCAACCTAGAATGCACCAGGAACCTAGATTCGTAGGACTCCTCAAAATTTCAGCTGCGTAGCATTTTCGTGTCGTAGAAATAATTTGCAGAGGTAGAAATTAACTGTTAAGTGTGATTGCCCACTTGGCAACTATTCCAAAAATTCTGGTTGCCCAATTTCAAATGTGGTTGCTGACATGGAGTAGAAATGAAATTTAGGTTATCCATTAGAAGTTAGCTTTACTCAGGTATACACACTGGCCAATGAATTAGAAACCCGTGATGAATTACTGTACTGATATGTAAAGCGGGGTCACAGGTCAGAAACAATTGTGATATGCAAATGAATGCAATCATGTGAGGTATATGCTCATTCCAAGCTGCAGGTACAGGGTAGGAACAAACTGCAACTGCTCAAGTTGAAAAGGAGTTCCAAAAAGGAGTTATTGTGGGAGCCCGTCTAGCTGGAGCTACGATTTCCAGGACAGTACAATTGATTGGTATCTCAGAGGTCAGGTCTCCAAGGTGTTTAATGCGTGGAAACTGAATCCACAAGAGTTGCCGAAACGGCAGACTTGTGGATCAAAAACAGTCAACACAAACAGGGACCGACGTCGTCTGAGACGGATTGTGCGGCAAAACCGAAGGTCTACTGTGGAGCAACTGACGGCAGACTTCAATGAAGGATCATCGCAACCCATCTCCTCCAGAACAATGCGCCGAGAGTTGAAGCGAATAGGGATGGGAAGTCGCATGCCAGTGAGGAAGCCCCTGGTGTCAGCAACAAACCGGAAAGTTCGCCTGCAGTGGTGTAAAGAACGGTGTGACTGGACAGTAGACGACTAGACAAAGGTAATGTGGTCGGACGAGTCACGTTACACATTGTTTTGCACCGATGGCCGGCAGAGAATTTGGTGCTGGGCCCCTCATGTGTTGTGAACACAGTTCAAGCTGCAGGAGGAGGTGTCATGGTATGGGCGATGTTTTGTTGCTATGGCAAGGGTCCCCTGATATTCCTTGACAGTTGGGTGAAAGCCAAAGACTACCTGAACATTGTTGCAGATCAAGTCCATCCTGCAATGGTGCATTTGTACCCAAATGGTGACGGGTTCTTCATGGACGACAATGCTACTGTCCATCGAGCAAGAATTGTTCAGGAGTGGTTTTCTGACCATGACACCGAGTTGCAACATCTGCCGTGGCCAGCGCAAAGTCCGGATTTAAATCCGATCGAGAATGTTTGGGACATGTTGGAAAGAGACACTCGTCGAAGGCATCCGCTTCCGTCTACTCTGCAGGACATGAAGGTCTCTCTGACGAATGCATGGTCTGTGATTATCTTACCTGCATTGCAAGACCTTGTAGAGTCCATGCCAAACCGAGTATATTCTGTAATTACAGCCAAAGGAGGGTCAATACCATATTGAACGAAGGTTTCTAATTCATTGGCCGTGTGTGTTTATACACAATCAAATAAATCACTACTGACAACATTAGTAGCTTAAGTTTTACCATAATCATACCCTTTCTATTATTATGGTTTTACTAACAAAAATTTACACTTGAGTAAAGATGATTTAATTTACATTTATTACTTTTTAATACCTAATACATTAATAATTATTTATTGTCAAATGCAATCTTAAACTGAATCTGTGTAAGAAAGATAACAGGAAACCACTGATCCACATAAAACTTTTAATCGGACGTATGCGCATTTCGGCAGCCACGCTGCCTTCTTCAGCTTACACAAGGATTTTGATCAGATCAGGTTTGTCTGTTCTGATCAA
>JAHWFO010008967.1:5243192-5275874 GCA_023313115.1 Rhysida immarginata | reverse complement strand
TTATTATTATTATTATTATTATTATTATTATTATTATTATTATTATTATGAAGAGTTGCATCCCTGGACGGGATATATAATACTATGATAGCCTGAGTATGAACATTAAATCATGAAATAGCTTGCAATAATAACTCGTATACATGTTTCTTATGATTATTACAGCGTTTTAGCGTACAATTTTATTATTTGATTTCTCGTTGTATAAGGGAAAGAATTCCAAACTGGAATTACATTATAAGGAAAGTAAGATTCCAGAAATTTGGACGTAGCAGTGGGTGGCAAGATTTTATATCGTTGAGTTTCCCGGGTTTTACTGGAATCGCGAAGCCAGTCTCTGACATAATGTATTGGATGATCAGTTATTGCAATTGCTTGATATAATTCTTTTAGTCTTGCATAAGCGATGATGTTACTCAGGGTGGGAATCTTGTAAGTTTCACGTGTTTCAGATATGGACGTGTATTTAGAGAGTGCGAGTGCTGCACGTAAGACATTGTTATAGGCTGTTTGAATTCGCGTGATTAAGATTTTTGAGGCAGAAGCCCATATGACACAGCCATATTCTACTTTTAATTTCTATACTTACAATATAAGGTTTTCTTGAAAATTTATGGTGAATATTTTTATTTATTGACCCATACCAATCATTACAAAGCATGTCAGATAAACGAAAGATACATAACATTCAAAAGTATAAAAACAAAAGAATTAACAATTTACTAACATACATGTATATTGTTTCAACTTTACCTTAAAGTGAGAACATGAGTAATGACAGAATTTATTATTACACTGTAAAGCTAACACTCGCAAATCTTTGGGTAACTGATTTTTCATAAAAATTCCACGGGAAATAAACGGACATATTATCATTCTCCTTAGCTATAGGAAACAAACACCGCTTATAACTGCGGATATCTTCATTGCTATTTAGAAATTTATAGATAAAATGACACGGATGCAAGGTACATCTGATAGAGTTTGCACCAGTATTGAAAAGTAAAAATACCATATTTATGAAACTATGGAGACAAAGATCAAATAAATGTACTTTAAATATACCTTAAAGAGGGAATTATACAAGACCCTTAATTTGTTACATGAGTAACATGTATTTACTTAAAAAAAAAATCTTAAAAATTTAAAGTAGAAATAATATAAGCATAAAAATGTTGATCTTACCCTTATTAGAAAAAAATGGCGTAGTCTTTAAAATGAAAAGATAGCGTCTTAATTTAACGGTAATTTCTTTCACAATTTGATCAAATTTTAAATTAGACCATGGAATGCCCAATCGGAATTAATAGGTTTCCTTTTAATATTTATAAATTTTGTTTTAGCCGCATTGAAAGTCAAATCTTTAGATCGAGTCCTATCTTTCAATTTTTTTAAAATCTGATTGAAACCAAAAATCTATGATATGATATATAGGGCAAAGTGGATCACTTAATTCTAGGTGAAGATAAACCTACGCAATTTTAGTTAGTTTTCTCAGATTCACACACACATCCAATATCTCAAAGCAATGGGAACGATAATCTGAAGCAATCACAGTTATATACTCCAGCATTTTTTTTAGTGTTAATCTTTTTACAAATATGTGCAAATTATCCACTTTGCCCCGCTATGAGGGCAAAGTGGATCATACACATAGAATAGCCTAAAAGGTACAGTGATCACAAACAAAATCAAGTTGTCCTTCATAGGATGCCAATGACGCCGGAGTTTTTGAAAGTGCAAGTTTCTTCACACAGTTCTTCGAATTTTTGCCTCTCAAGCTTCTAGCTGCAGAATTGGATGATTTTTCCCGTTTCTGGCGAGCTTGTTAATATTTCGGAAGTTTCCTCCTGACAATTCGTTTACGCACTTCTCCAACAGTCTTGGTAGGCAGTGGTCTCAAATCTTTCCCGATCCATTTTTCCCCTTTATCAATTATCCACTTTGCCCCATCCTCTCACTTTAAAAACAAAAAAAAAATCCATGAGCAACACATTAAGCCTAACGGGCGAAAACTGAGTCGAATTATATTATCGATAAATCACTAACACACATATCTAGAAGAAATTTTGATCAAACGAGTCATTACTGAAACATTGTAAATTTTACGAAAACCGCTTGAAAACACAATAATTTACATAATTTACTTCGTTCGGTCTTAACACGTCCCACGATGACTTGTACTCTGTGTGCACTGACTAGGCAACACAAAGAAAGGTGCACGTCGTGCCTTCTATCTGGAAAAAGGGAAATATTTGGCTGATCCGCTTTGCCCTCTATATCCACTTTGCCCCACTCTCCCCTATATATATTAATGCTTTTGTAAAGTTTTCATTCCCTGGTATAATTTCAAACATATGGTAACATCAATGGAGAAAATCGGTTTTATTTCCTTTATCCGTCTTGATAGCGAGTTCAAAGATCATTACACTTAGAACAGATGGTTGTCACTTATTCAATGTCCTCTCCTTGGCAGCTAATGCGTTTCCTTTTGCCGGATCAGTGCCAGTGGATATGGAAAATGACGTGTCTTCGAATTTTTGCGACCCATTGTGCGAGAGGGTCCACCTTACGATTCCAGAAAGAGTGCAAAATAAAGAAAGATGAAGGTTGAAGGAAGGATGAAAAAAAGAATCGATTGGAGATCCAAGACACGATGGGGAACCGAGATTGTGTAAGCGATGGGCTTTGAGGGTTCGCAACCTATAATGGGTTGAGTTTTGCCTCGATGCGCTCATGCGTCGAAGACACGAGGACGAAAAGAATGGGGAGAGGGGAAGACATCACCAAAAAAAATGATAATCGCTAGAACATCAAAGGACAACGAAAGACTGATTCATTGTACTGAAATAATATGATTAACATGGAAAGTTTAATCCTTTACGGACGTACCGCCTTGTAATTTTTTTTCCGCCTAAAAGGCAAATAAGGACTTGCATACCGAAAGTATCGATATGTGATAGATGCTTTAAAAAATTCTTGTTGCTAGCTATCAGATTGTCAAGTTAATCAATTCCGTATGAATGGACTCGTATTCACTGATTATGTTGGAACAAATGTGGCTGATGCGATTTTCCTTTGGCCGTGAATGTCTGGGCAAAACGAGGAAATTAAGTATTTCTTTTTCTTTTTTTTTTATTTATCTACAGGATGACTTAAACATTTAGGGTCAAAATTCTATAGATCTAAGGGACTGCAAAGTGAACATTTCAAGCACCACGAATCGAATTGAACGAGTATAAGTGCAGGAAAATTTTTTGCAAGCTGCCTTCTTTTTCAGATCAAGCAACAATTTATTTATCCATAAACAACTTACACCTCATAGCAACAACTGCGAGCACCAGGACAACAGATTTCCTAATCATTGGATTGGAAGAGGCACTTTCTTTCGTTTTTTTCCTATGGGGGCATACGAGTTCATTGGTGTAAGAAACCCCATTAGAATCTGATGCGATACTGCTTGACAGGGTCCGTCTCCTTGTAGAACACACACACATGCACGGGAGATAATTGAAAGAGTGCGGCAAAATTTCATGCGCCGTTATGTAAGTGGTCGCCACTTTGAACACTTGCTCTGAGCTGTAAGTTGATTATGGATAAATAAGTTATTGGTTGCTCCGAAAACGAAAGCAGCTTACAAAAACGTTCCCCACACGTATTACTCGTTCAATATCTAGCGGTGCCTTAAGTATGCATCTCCGACTACTGGTTCCCTATCTCAAAAAATAAAAATCATCTACTCTGTAGAATTTTAACTCTTAAGCGTTTGAGACACCCAATATATTAATTTAATCTGATTTCCAATTGCTTCTGGAATAGAATAATTTCAGATTAGAGCAAGATAAACTCTCTTCTTTTTACAAAAATTTCAAAAAATATAATGGAATTGGAACAAAAGGAACATTATTTTCGAGCAAAATTTCAAGAGACTTCGAGTTTGGACAAAATGAAGTGAAATATCAGTATTTAAGGTGTTAAAATATATTAGAGTTGGTTAACAATTCAAGAAATGAATCGAATAAAAAATATATGGTGTTGATTATGTTACCCAGGTTGAATGCCACGGTAATACCTATACGATCTATCGATAAAAGGGTGATTTGTCAGACTGCAGCGAAGAAATGGTGTCATGAGCATATAACTTGGATATGATGATTGCTGGAGAGAGATTAATACTATACTTCGATGAGTCCTCATTTACAAATATTAGTCCCGACGTTAGGTTTGGTTTTTATGAGGAGAACCGCCAAAGAAATCCAGTCAAGTCTAAATTGGAAATTCTCCAGGTCCATCTGTCAAATATGTAGGCGGATCGGTGATGATTTAGGTGGCCATACTTGCACAGTTTAAATGTTCAACGAGTGCTTGGTTATTTTTAACGATCAGTTTCATCCTATGGCTAAAAATTTGTTTCTTAACAATGGTTGCCACAGATACACAGTTCAGAATTGAAAAGAATGGCGCCAAAATATTAAACTTTTTGGAAACCATTGAAATCTTGAGGAAACACCAGAAATACTGATCAATAACGACAGAAGTCCCAAAGATTTATCAGAATGGAGCAAACTGTTGAAATACATCAGTGTTCTTTCTAATTATTTTGACTGATCAACTCTAATTTTATAATCAATCAAGCAAATTCTGCCCTCTGATTGCCCCCCACCCCCACCCTATTGTGTAAAAAGCCTGCAAAATTTTATCAATTTTGTCTCGTAGCCTACTGAACAATGAGTGCATTGCAATCGAAATGCGCATATATGGAATAAAAAATTACTTTTTAGTCAACTGGATCTATCCCTGTTTCTTCTTAGGTCGGAATTGGTTTGAGAAGCTTCAGCATCTTTTTTGAAGAGCACAAACACTAGACTTGAATATCATCCAATTTGTGTGGGCAGTTTTGGAGAGCAGAATGAGAGGCAGAATCCCTCCTCCGACGCCTGTGAAACAAATTGACACAATTTTGAATGGTACAGTCAACCAAAGGAAATAATCCACACGAGTTTAATACTTAATATTATATTTCATGCTAATGTGTTGTTTAATTATAATTATTTAAATTTAATAATCTTAATAATGTTAACTCTAAATGTAATATTTTATTATTAAAAATAAATTAATATTGAATCGGTAAAACTTAGAGTAAAATTCAAGTGTGGATTATTTCCCTTTGACGACTGTACAATAATAATGAAGAATGGTACAGAGTTTTATTAAATCTTATTAAGTTTTTTGTACAACTCTTGTAGATATTATAATCTTTAAAAGTAGCTAAATATGCCAGATTTGTAAGCAGTGGATGACAAAGATGTATTCGAAATGGCTCTTTAATATTCAAATTGCTACAGTATTTATCCGAACAGATGCCGACGTCAAATTTAAGCCAACCCCCCCTTTTTTTGACATTTTATAGGAAAAAAAATTCCCAACTTTAAACCGATTTCTATTAGTTTTAATGTACTTAATGTTATTTAAATCCACACAGTTTTTTTTTCTTTTCAATGCAAAACAATAAAGATTTAATACATTTTAAGCATTGCCAATATTTTATCTGAAACTTTTTACGTATTAAGCAGAACTATTAACAATCGATTATTGAAAGACTAATTGATCGGTAAGTCATGAATCGATTCTTCTTAAGAATCTCCATCCCTGCAATATGAAAGTGATTTGGGAACGAAAACGAGGTAAGGTTAGATTAAAAAAAAATGTTGCCGATCAAAACAAAATTTAAACAGAGTTCACTTTTTTTTCTAGTCAGATTTCGGAAAAAAAACCTCGGCTTCTATTCTGGTAAATACGCTATAACGTATCTAAAGTTCAAGAGACAAAAAAAGACCTATCTTAACATTATCTATTGCTTTACAAATAGTTTGGCGAGGAAATCTGATGAAGGGAGGAGACAAAAGAAGTGCTATTGAACGATATCGTTTTTAGCTCTCAGAAGAATTTTGCCTTGCAATTTTTTTTCAGCGATAAGAGAACTTGTTGCTCGCGTTTTGTCGCCAGGGTGTCTGTTTTATCATTATTATCGTTCATGGCAACCATAATTATACCAATTAATTCATCATGTCTCACTTTACCTCGTTAAACATACAAAAAAAAGGTAATGAACCTTCATTATTTTTCTCCTTTCTGAAAGAAGACAGGATAATAAACAAAACAATAATTACAATAAACTATGATGCGTTATATTTCCTTTTTTAAGTGTCCCCTAAAAAGTTAATTCACGCAACGCAGTGATTTAGTTTATCCAAGAACTTTTGATTGCAGATCTTAAGTAAATAAAATTCCATTAGATGGGATTTATTTTTAGATAGATGAAGTACGTGTTTTAATTTGAAAATATAAATATTTCTCATTTTTCACTGATGATTGTGTGCTGATTACAGAGTTCTTCTTTAAACTTTTGCATTTTGATTTCGTTAATAAAACTTTAAATGTATTTTTATTTTATAAATAAACAAAGAGTTTTTAGAATTGCAAATTGCCTTGGGCGTGGGGACGTCTTAATGGAATTAGTATTTCTTCTTTCTTGTTCAATGTCTCGACGTCCACTATTTTTGTTTGGTTCGTTAGGCGTCGTATCTTGAATCTGAGGAAGAACGCGAGGGGGTTAGATAGTCTGGTGAGTCTCCGGTGACCCATTTCTCACTGTTTCGGCTCCTTCTGCCTTCTAGACATCCTTGCTTCGATTACATTCGCAGCACTGCACAACTTGTGCGCGCAAGGATAAGTTGTGTTTGGGAAACCTTGATCTCATTGCACCCCGGCAAGAAGAGGTCACAAAAATCCTCCCTTGCATTTCGAATTGGCTTTCTCATCACTCTCTTTCGGTCCTGATCAGTTGGTTGGCATTGAGCGCTGGTAAACCCGGCAATTAGATAGCTGACGTGACAAAACTAATAGGTTACGCTTAGAAGAAGTCGCCTTGTCTGTGAAACTTCAAACAATAAAAGTTTGCCCGTAGCATCAATGGAAATAATGAATAAGCAGATCTTGAGATTTAAATACATTGAAATGAAAATAAACGCTTTGTATTGCCATTCTCTTGTGCAATGTAACTGTTCGCTCGGTTGTTAAATTGAGAATAAACTTTAAATTTCAACTGATCATAAATGTTAAGACACTAAAAGAGTTATTTGAATAATTTCCATTTTACTCTTATTACTGCATAATAAACGATATAAATATTAGCAGTAAATATCAGAATTTATGACTGGAAGAAGGAAGACAAATTTGTGATAGTTACCCTTATTGAATATTAACTGAAAATAAAAATTCTGTTCTTTCTTAATTGAATTTTTATTTCTAATTTATTTAATTTAGATTTAACCTTGTAATCAGTTCACATGGAAGAATTTAAAAGCTAAGTAAAATCTCTCTCTCTCTGATTGGCAAATTCAGAGAAAAATATTTCTCCGTTACAAAAACAAAAAAAATGAAAACTTTAACTCTTAGAAAAATATTTCGGTTTCGGCAAGGAGTAACATGTTTTGTAGACATTTATTGGATATTACTTTTGTTTTTCAATGCGGACACCCTGCAGTAAATACATAGTTTGCCCCTTGGTACCAAGATCACGTGTACTCTAACTTCACATTTACATTACATTTGTCCCATTTCACCTTATACAAAAAATTTTCTAATAAAGAATCGAACAAATCTCCTTTTCGAATTTGGTATAAATTTCGATATTGGCGTGATTATAAGCCATACTTTTTTTTTTAGCCAAAAAAAAAATCCAGATCCGGTTTCTAATCACAAATCATTCTTAATAGTCTATTCATTTAATGATAATTAAAGCAGAGTCTCGCTAATTAATCTACAACTATAAGTTCTTTAACAATATAAGCATATACGTTTACACATAGATTTCATGTAGGCTTTTTGTATAGAGCACTAAATTCATTAACACAACGGCCATCTATTCAGAATAAACCTTATTTATTTCGATGGCATATTTTTTTAATTAAATATTTTAAGTTTTCAAATAAAGCAATCTGAAATTAGAGGTATTATCATTGTCTAAACACTATTTTCCCATCCCTCGTATGTTTTTGGTTTATCTTTGATACAGCTTAGCCTTCTTGGAAATATATAATCTACTATTTATACCGCTTCATACAAATAAAATAATATGTATATAGAAATAAAAATTAACGTTCCCTTTTAAAATATTTATTAGTTCTTTGCATTTGATATGAAGATTTATAAATGTGTACTTGAAAGGCGTTCTCATTTTACGGAGAAAAGAGGACGCGTGTAAATCATCTCAGATACGATAACTTCAAAAAAAGTGATATTTTTGGTTTTATTCTGGCAAAAAACGAACGAATGCTTTGGACATTTGAAACATTTTCATTTTTTTTTTTTTTTTTTTTTTTTTGGTGTCATGTGTCACGTTTCTCTTCTGTAGGAAGGCAGATGTTTCAAAAACCGTTTCGATTAATTCTGTGAAGAAACTGAAAAACGAGGGCCAAATTCCATCAATTTTCTTCGTTCCGAGACGGTCTGTCATCTTGATCGACAAGGGGAAACTCTGAGGAAAGACAATAAGAACCTTCATTTGCTCGTTTCTTCCCTGGTTTCTTTAAAATGCGCAGAGCTTCTGCTTTTTTTCTCATTTTAAAGGTGAGATGTTCGGTTAACATTTCACCAAACATTTACAATTCCTTTGGTCTTATTTTTTTGAAATTTTAATAAATCATATTCTATTAATGTTTAAGAATGGAAAATAATTGTCTAGAAATAATAAACTGTATGTAAAAGTTCGTTTGCTGCCGTGGCCATTCATCAGCGATGATGGGCTGAATGTCGCAATTATGTTGGATTGATTCTGTAATGGCGGGGGAGTTAGAGGACATTAGCCGAACGCAGAAATTTATCCGCTCAGTTTATCGTGTGGGCAAGAAGGATTCACTTTGCATAAATAATTTGCCATTTCTTAGATCTTCTTGACAGTTAAAAAAATAAACCCATAAGATACCGCTTTCTGGGTAATAAATTTAACATAAAAAATTAGAATGATGCAAGTGAGAATAAATTTTCCTCTGATAATTCATAGATCATAATTACAACTTGGAAGAAGCAATTTTTAGTTCTGAAATAGAAATAATCACCATTAAGAAAGTCTTAAATCTCTTATCAGTAATAATTTCATTTGTAAATTACGCTCTTTTAAATTAGCTTTGTTTACCTATTTCGCAGTTCATTTAGCAGTTTACGGAATTTTCGTCTACACAAATGATTACAATCTGCACAAAAAGATGAGTTTCCCGTAAATATGAAGGATGGTGCCAAGGCTGTGTAACTTGTTTCTGGTAATACGTGATCAATGGTTTCTTATGCTCCGTAAGGAACTCTTATTGCATTTCTTTCTCATTTTTTTAATCAGCTGATTGTTATCATTTGGCTTTATTGTAAAATCTCCATTAGATAGACTTCGGGTGATATTTCACTTACAGTTTAAGTTGCTATTTGTAGCATACTACTCTTGGTCATACGAAGTATTCGCCTGGAAAGATAAGAACTAAATCGTTTATATTGAAAGCGTTTTTAACTCTTCTTACTATTCGAATCAGGAAAGGCCTCTAAATTGTGTTGAGATAGCATCGACACGATTGCTGATGTATAGCCTTCGTTCTTGGTGTCCTGCAAGAATTGTGAGACAAGCATGTATTCGCTTTATAAGCTTTAATAGATCCCAGAGAAAAAATTATTCTCTAAAGCTGAAGTTTTCGGCAAATTTTGCATATGTGTCCTGAATTTTGATATAGATTATATTGTATTATTGATATAGATTATATTGGTCCACTAGAGAAGTATTGTGAAATGTTTTCCTGCCCTTATATTTTTAGAACCATTTTCTGTGCTATTACCGACAATAACCTTCTTCCGTAACAGTGATTTGTCTTGCGAACAGCTTCCACATCTTCAACACTCAACAGCGAACTTTCCTAAATCACGGAGGTATCCTTTCATTTTGCATCGTGAATTTATTTTCATTCTTTTTTAAATGATGCAATGCAAATACTTTTTTTATTTAAATAAACGAATTAGAAGCCATATTCATGATCTTTTATTTCTCAAATTAATAGCGAAAATTGGGTGAATTTTTATGTTCCTGATAGCGTGTGTGTTTTCGAGACATAGCATGCAATGATAGCGTTCATTACATTAAAAGACCTTATTTTCTTTACCAGTAATTGGGTAAACACGGAATTTTAGGATTGTTAGAATTGTTTCCGAGTTCACGATATTTAATCTGAATTTTATTTTCTTTATAGGCTAGTTTGCTCTTTCTGTAAAAAGAATAAATACCCTGGCTTTGCGATGTAGTTTCTCTCCTCCACGTTAAAGAATTTCAAAAAAAGCAAAAAATAATTTCTCATTATATTTGCGTACTTGAGCTTCTTAAACTTTTTTACTTCGTGAGATTAGACTCATTATTTCTCTACGTGTTCGAAAGATTCACGGAAAACAAAGAAACATATAATAGGGCCAGTCAAAAAGTTTCTGAAATTGTGGCATAGCATTGTAATGCAGGACATATGGAATGGCTTATCTAATTACTTTCAAAGCAAGACCCTTCCGCGCGTGCACACATATTCCTTCGATCCTGCTACTGTTGAGAGCGCCGGTAGAATTTTCGAATCTTTCGGAGTTCGATCATTGCATTCGATTCGACGTTCTCAATGGTTGCGAAACGCGTCCCCTTGAGTGCCATTTTCAGAGAAGGGAATAGCCAAAAGTCAATAGGAGCGGGATCCGAAGAGTTCGATGGTTGAATGATGACAGGAATTATTTTCTCGGTGATTAATTGCTGCACAAAATGCGTTATCGTGATGCCAAAATCACTCTCCCTGCCAGTTGTCACGTTGCTTTCTCCGAAGTGCATCACGCAAAAATTGCATGTGGAAATGACCAGTTTGTCCTTGGTTCTACTGTGCGACGAAAGATCAACAGTCAGGTCTAAAGGAAAAGAACATAACGATAATCCACGCCGAAACCTGTTTAGACCCTGTTGGAACTTCGAGCAGACATGTTAAGCTTCGCACACAATCTTTAACTCTCCATTTAAATGTACTTTCTATGCGAATGCAATATATAAAAATGGGTTCTAGAATGTTAAATATTACAAAAATTGTATTTGTTTAATCTTTTAAACAATTGTCAATGCATAAAATATCAAAAGAATTTAATTAAAATTTCGAGTAGTTCGTAAATTCAATTAAATGTTGGCAAGAATTTATTAAGTTCTTTGATGCTGTTTTGTTAAGTAATAGCAATCAAATTCGAGAAAGCTTTATGTACAATATATTATCCAAAAAAAAAAGTAATCGGGAAAAAAGTCTTGAACAAAATTTCATTTGCATATAAATCTTTGTCGATAAACAATGATAACTGTAACTTAACATTTTTCTGTGTTTTGAAAGCTCAAATCTGTTTCTTCTCAGTCGGCGTTTTAATTAAATTGTAAAAAGATTATATTCATGGCTACATATAAATTAAGTGATCATATATTTCGTATTTTTTTACATAGCATCTGTTTCATCAATATTTCTATGGGCATTTCAAAATAAGAATATTAAAAATGACATCCAAACCACTCATCATATTCTCATGAATGTATGTGATGAAATTTAGAATTAAAAAAATTGATTTAGTCTTCATTTTGATGGTAATACACTTTATTGGTTGCTTGTGATAAGCTTGGGTCGGCTCCGTTTTCTTGCAGAGCAGTGGCTAACTTCATCAATAAGCAATAGGGAAGGCATTCTCGAATTCACTTTCCCCTTTTTCGTTCGTAGCCTTGGTGTAATCGATTAGAACTCATCTCACGCACTCGAAGATTGGTGATCAATGTTTCATAGGAGGTTCATACGTTGTTTAATTCAAGTTGCATTCGTGATAATAGGGGTCGTCTTCAGCGTTCTCCCAAAGTATACAGTTCGGGGGTAAAGCACTCTGTTTTATTTAACGTCCATTTCTTTCATGCATGATTTAGTGCGCTGAGCCCGTGTTATGCTTTTAAATAATGAACTTCCACCAACTCGAAGGGAAATGGATTCTCGGCTGATTGCGAAGGGGGCGACAGTTAAACGCTGTCTTCTTTCCAAGCCAAATTTGATAAAACTAGAAAAGCTTCTTAATAGGTAACGAACTGTGAAGTTGGTGAGCATATTATCGAGAGTGCACTCCTCAGCTATTATATATGACACTGTTTTATTATTCCATGTGTTCGATCAGAGACAAAAGGCTTCCAGGGCCATTGAATATCGAATCTCGCATCGAATCGGAATAGCGCGGTCGTTTAAAACTAGTCTTCATCCTTCACTGAACTTAAGGCGCGTAATCATTTCTGGCCACCCAAAGTAAACCGTTAAAGAGAGTTTTAAGGGCGACCATAAAGGTGGCTATTAAATGGCGTTGTCGTTCGAAAGAGTCTCAAGAAAATCCCGTTAGGCCCTTAATGCCCCGAGGCCACTCTTTGAACGCTTAAAAAGGGCAATTTTGCATGGTTATCATGAGGATGGAAAGGGGCTCGATCGAGGAAATGGATCACTGTGTATCGTTATTGATACTCATCTTTCATTTTATCGCATCAAACAAATTTACTTAGCGATTAAAGGGTCAAAATTGTTTTGCACAGGCCCCATTAAATCAAATGTTCACTTCCGTTATTATAAGTACTAATTTTAATACAGAATGGGTTGATGAACTTTCATAACCGTTATCTCACTTTGAAACTTCTTTTCTTATAAAATCTGTCTTGTTTTAATTGTTTTGTTTACTTAATTTAAGAAAAATATATTTATTATACAGGGTTATTCAAAATGATGGATCAGATTTCAAATATATATTTCAAACAAACTGTAAAAAGACAAATCATTCCGCACATCATTGGATAAAGGAAAGTCCAAGCCCACCTAAAAGCTCTGAAGGGCAGAATGTTTTTTTTTGTTTTTTTTCGTCTTTTACAGTTTGTTTGAAATAAATATCTGAAATACGTTCCATCTTTTTGAACAGCCCTGTATAATTCGCAATACAAATTAGCTTAGCGAGTCTTAAATTTTCTAAACTATCTAATATTTCAGAGCTGAGAAACGAACAAGATAAGCTATAGGCAATAAATGTGCATATACGGCATGCATTTGCTAAAAAAAAGTACGAGGGTTATAGGCTACCGGAAAACATGATTGCTATGTGCCTACGATCCACTGTATCGTAAAATAATTATACCAAATTATTTTAAGAGGCTCTTTATTTTCCCACAAAATCTTCAACTCCTAAACACATTATTCGAACGGGGTTGATCAGCAATGTCCGTATTATCGATTTTGAAATTACTCGCTCATTTTCGTACGCTAGCCAAACTCAAGAATGATATTCCATAGGCGTTTTCCAATTTTAATGAATTTCCAGAGAGTAGCGTTCTCTTTGATTAAAAATTCTATGACTGCACGTCGGAATGATATACCATAGTCTGCCTCCTGGTCAACTAATATTGGGGAATTGTAAATGAGGGTAGTTCGTTCCATGCCTTTTCAATAGCCTCTAACATTTGTCACTAAATGTATTATTAAGAACATCACCATTTCTTCGCAGTCTTAGAGCGATCATGACTTTCGGTGCAACCCTCGTAATTACACACCCCAAACAAGATGAAAGAAGAAATGTTAGAAGATGATCCGATGCTATTCTGTCATCCATAGTGCTCGGAATTATACAGGCGCAGTCAACGATGATCGATAAAATTAAGATGGATAATGAATGGATAGTGAAGTTATAAACGCCACCGTGTCGTTATGATGCACGATGTTATAACTGCGTGCTTGCAAAGAACGGTGCCCAGCTCTTTTCGAATTATAAAACATTGTTACGATTCTCAATGGCTGATTTCTGTCTAGCCTTACCAGATTCTTGCTTACGAATACTGCTTTTGTCTTATTTGTAAGACCAAATGTGTGGCATTATGGCGATATATTCTGATTGTTTCATGTAAGGCTACTTGACTTCATCAAAATGCCGCACAGTCGACAAACCGTTCACATTACATATCAGTGACCAATATAAGAGTTCTTAAATAAACACTTCAGCTTATTTTTAATGGATAAAAATGTTACGTGTCTTTAATTTCAGCGAAGGAAGATTATAGTTTTCAAGAAGGAAGAAGAGCAATAGTTTAATGCTATTGTGATTCGATGTAAAATTCAAACTTCAATTCTAGCGTTTTGAAGCTTTTTTTTTTCTCAATCGAATTCAAGGGTTAATGATGATTTTCTATATAATATCCAAGAAAAGAAGCTCACTTTTGATAATATAAGCTTATTTATTGGACCCCTAATACTCAACTAATCTCTTTTAAAACTCTTAAGTTATTTATAAAAAAAAGAGTGTATTTATATTTACATTTGAAACAAACATCGTGGAAGGGGTGATTCCTGGGATCAAATAAGAAAGCATGTCCTATGAACGTATGTTCTACAAAGGGTTGTTACAGGATCTACATCGGCCACATTATAGGAGATGCTCAAAGTATCCGCCATCAGCAGCAATGCATGCGCGGGAACGCCTCAACACAGTGTAGTTGGGTTAGGTAGGTTAGGTTAGGTTAAGTTGGACTACTTATACTGTGGCCTCAACATGGACTAGCGAAACCGCTCGAAGATACCTGCGTCCTGTCGAACAGCTACACAGGCGTTATTTATACGCTCTTCCAGATCGTTGATGTAGTTAACCGGAGGTCCATACACTATAATTTTCATGTATCCTCACAGACAAAGTCCCGTGGGTTAAAGCCAGGAGACCGGGCAGGGCCATTACTGGACCTCGACGCCAGATCCACCGTCGTGGGAAACTGTCGTCCGAAAATACTCCTGTACATGTCATGCTGATGTGAATGAAAACAAGTGACTTCTGTGTACATACACACGCAACTCAGTAACAACGCTTTGTAGGACATACTGTATGCTCATAGGGACATTCTTTCTTGTTTTGATCCCAGAAATCAGCCCACGACGTTCGTTACTAATACACTCTGTATAGATACACTCTGCATAATGAACTTAACGTGTTGATGGAATTCTTTTTTACGGATACTTACTTACTTACTTACTTTTCAAACCCGTTTATCCGTTAGGGTCGCAGGGGAAGCAGCCCTATGGAGGATCTCCAGCGATCGCGATCTTCCGCCATCAGGCGCATGTCCTCCCTGGTAATACCCAACCTACTCGAACCCAGATTCTCCATGTAGTCTAGCCAGCTGGTGCTAGGCCGACCCCTTGGTCTCTTACCCACTGGTTTGGAAAATAACAACTGCCTAGGAAGACCAGTTTGCGGCATCCGTATCACATGGCCATACCAGCGCAACTGAGATCTCTCAATGCGGAGAAGTAGCGGCTCAACACTTAGACTCCCTTATTGTGCTGCTGTGCACTCTATCTAGTAGCGTAATACCTGCCACACTTCTCAGAAATGTCATTTTGGCCGCTTGTATCCGCGATCGCACCACTCTTTCGGTCATTACCCAAGACTCATGACCATAGGTGAGAATGGGGACAAAAATGGATTTTAAGACTTAGAGCTTGGTTTTGTTTCCAGCTCGCATTTCGTTACCACGGATCGCCACAGTTCACATCTTACACAGCTTGCTGCACCGATCCGAGCATCCAATTCTTTTTCCTGCCGCCCATCACTCGTGAATGCAATCCCGAGATACTTGAACTTCTCCATCTGTCTCAATGGGCCTCTCCTAACATGGAGAACGCACTGAGCAGGCTGTTTTGAAAGGACCAGAACCTCAGTCTTAGCCACACTGATCTTCATCCCAGCTTCTTCACATTTAGCTGCAAATTGGTCTAGCGCATGCTGAAGATTAGTGCGAGAAGACCCAAGGAAGACAAGGTCGTCAGCAAAGAGCAACCTCTCCACCAAGCAGTCGCCCACACAAACGCGCTCATCGCCTGGGATGCCCCTGTCTATCCAGTCCATAAAGATAATGAACAAGAGGGGCGACAGTACGCACCGTTGGCGGAGTCCGACACCCACGGTGAACGGTCTTGACTTAATGCATTTTATCCGGACACACATCTCAGAGCTTTCGTACATGATAGCAACCAGTAATTGCCCATCCACTCCATACTCTTGCAACACTTGCCAGGGGACTCCTGAGGAACTCTGTCGTATGCTTTTTCGAGGTCCACAAAGCAAACGTAGACTTCTTTTGCATACTCCCAGGATTTCTCAAAGATTTGTCTTAGAGCAAAGGTGTGATCCGTCGTGCTTCGGCCAGGCCGGAAACCACACTGCTCCCCCGACAGTTTGAAGTCGACTATTTTCCGACTTCTCTTCTCCAGACACTAAAAATACACTTTCCCAGGAATGCTGAGCAAAGAGATGCCTCGATAGTTGTTACGGATGTTATATTTTTTTTACTGATTTATAAACTGACTGAATCGACTTTGTAAAAAACATACGATTTGAAGGGCATTGTCTTAGTAAAATAGAGATGGTGCAATAATTTTCAAAACGACACGGGTGAAGGGTTTCTTGTGCCTCTCCTCCTGATCTATTTATCTTTCTCAAATACAAGTCAAGAAAACCGATTTATAAATTGATATGTACTTCTCGTTTGGTATTATGTACCTCTACTCCGCTTTAAATTTAATTACATTTTAAGTACTTCCCCAATAATATATCGGAAACCATCTTAAAACAAGTTTTTTTCAGCCGACCGTTAGAGTTGTAATCAAATATTGAGATATTTTTAATTAGACTAAAGGTTAATCGATCAAGTTGAACATTAACAGGTCTTTAGGCTAATCATCTTATCAGTAACTTTTTATGGAAACTCTGATAAAAAATTAGTTATCTTTCTTGATAATCTTATTTAATAAAACCTGACTGCTTTCTTTTTTCTTGTACATAACTTTGTGTATTTTTTTTATTTTAGATAAGAGGTAAACATGTTTCCTTAATTTAAAAATTACATACCCAGGATAATTCTAAATAAATGAAACCAGTTTATGTATTTAGAACAAAATAGCTATTTTTTATAGAGCAACAATGTAAGGCATCAATGAATAGGGAAACTTTCAAAATTTACATCTGTGCTTGCTGCGCTTGCGATCCGAGGCGCTGCTAATGGAAAATGACGATCGACCAGTAGAAGGCGCAATTAGATGGACTCGAGGGATTACCTGTTATAATAATATGGCCTACCAACTCATTATCACAAAAGCTGACGAAAAATACTATGAAACGGCTTTTTTTTTCACTGAGTGTTACCCGAATGAACGGTACGTTGGCTGGGGTACAGCTAATGACGGTAGAGTAACCGCACTGAAACAATACATGTGGACATGCTAGATCGAGTATGGCAAGAATTAAACTGTTGCCTGGACATTGGATTATGTGACACGCGATTATGATAATGAATGCTTCTGATTCATTGTGATGTAGGTAAACTTGATACATGACCATTGTTCTAAAATATATATTTGCTTTGTACTTAATCTGCAAAATATTTTGTTCATTTAAAATTATCCTGTATATCCATTTTTACCTATTTGAATCTTTTTAATTTATTTTATGCATTTAGTAATTAATCCGGATAATATAAGGTCAGCTGTGCCATGTTAATAAGTCCATTCGAACTTCCGACATTTAGAAAACGTACAGCTGTCATATCAATGCATGGATTTAATAAGCTTAAACAAAACATTAGAAACAAAGGCCAACAAAAAATACTTTTTTAAAAACTTTTTTTAACGTTAAGAACTGAATCCGTATCTGACCTCAATTTTTTTTCTATAACCTATAGATTTCTTGTTTTCAATGAAACATTTAAATAATTCAGCGTTTGGGGGCCTGATAAGTTTCCTTGTGGCCCAAAATATGGATACTTTAATATTGCAGCCGCTTCTCTTCACCCCATTGCTTTAACATTACATTCTCTATGTGCATAATTTGGGAACGTGATGTGATAGAAAAAATCTAAAAGCAGATTCGGATTCAGCACACTAAAAATCACAAGATTAAGGGAAATTCTTTCAAAAAGTCTTTTCATCATTCGCCAGTGAAATACTCAGTCTCTTAGATATAAAAAATTTGCTGTTACATTAAGCAACGACTGTTATCTGAAAAGATTTAAATTAGATACAGTAGATTTGGAGGCTTGAATCCATTATATCAAAGAAACCCATGTTGTTATTAATGAATTAATGAAATTAGTATTCTCAGCTTTATTCTCTTTCTGTGCAAATAAATAGATAGACTCAGAATCGTGAACTGTCACAAAGAAGCTGCAATCGAAGTACATTTTTAAACAAGGGTTTTATTACTGGACCTCCAACGAAGTCAGAAGAAAATAAATAAACCTTCTTCGTTAGAAGACGTGGGATGCTATCTTTCTTTCCGAGAAAACGTTTGCTTTATTTAAATAATTACATGATGTGGTATTAGTGGATAGAAAATTGATTAACTTACATATATTGTAGGGAAAAAATTGAAAGGTGTTCATTCCGATCAGGTTTTTTTTTTTGTCTAAAGCCATTATAGCCTTAATTATTATGGTCATTTTCTCTATACGACATCAATGAAGATAGTGATTATTCGATAACAAAATTATTTTTATTCGAACAAAGTTGATTATATGTTAAAGCCTAGTTGATGATATGTTAAATTTTTAGTATGATAAAAATATTATTATGAATTATGTTATTTTATTATGGAGGATTCAGAAATGCACTGTGCAATGCTAGCACAGCAAACCCTATGGACGGCTTTTTTAAATCAACTTTTTAGCGAAAACGTGCCTAACCTATTGATAGCGTATTTTAATTTAGTACATCCAAAACTATGAAGCGCACGTTTATTAGCGATTATTGTATAAAAAGATTTTATAAATTTCCTTCATAGAATTTTTATTTCTTGTTTGAAAAATCGTAATTTAAAGAAATAAAATAAAATTTGTGTTTTTTTTTTCAATAAGCTCTTTGAAGACATGTAGAAAAACAAAGCTTCATTTGAAAACTTTATTATTAAGGATTTTATCCATTACAACAGATAAAAAATCAGACTCAAAATCCATGTTAAATCATCTTTTGCTGTTTTCTTCATTCATTTAAAGTGTTATTATATTTCTATTGGAAACGACGTAACTATTCAACGCATATATAATCACGTTACTTGAGGATCTAACTACAGTGACTTTACGTCTGATGAATTCTATAAGTATCATTATTCTTTATGATATAAATATATTCTATAGATGTTCTATATTCTCTAGATATATATAAAAATTTGCGCTTATGATCTCTTTCGTGCTACATTTTGCAGGATTTCCTCAGCTGAAAGTTGAAAACGAACGCGAACTTTTACAAAAAAAAAACCTCTTAGAAATGATAACACATCTGGACCACCCATGAGGTCTTGGGCAGACCGTGTGGCAACTTATACGGAGAAATGACATTTGCTTTAACAGCACACAATTTAATCTTTTCCATTACAAACCCTGGCAAAGATTTTTTTATGAACACTATGTTAAATTCCAGCTATAAAATATTCTAAACTTATATACATATAATAGTTGTCTGGTTTGTTTCTATGTATTTAAGTATATATTCTAAACTGCTTTATGGAAAGCGCAAACCAGGAAGAGCCTAGGAGACAAAAGCCCTCTATCCAAAGAAACAGAAATTGTCCTTACTTTTGTCCCTTAAAACTCATTTTATCCCTTTCAAAAACTGACTAAACTCTGGAATATATTTAGGTTCTCTCAAGCAAAAAAAGCACATCCGTAAAGATAAAGCAAATTATTCAATAAAAACACTAAAATATCGATAATTAAGAGTCCAAATTTTTTATTTACGTCTATAATTATTTATTTTTGAAGTTTGTAGGTTTTCTTAAAAACCGACTTTTAACAACATGACTTTTAGCGCCTGTTTTTTAAGGTTTTCCATCTTTTATTCTTTCCAAAAAGTAAACTGTGAATGCAAATCTGGAAATAAGCCTCTTAGATGGACATTTATTCAGAAATTTAATTGGTAGACTGTTAAAAGAAAGCTTAAGCGTTTTCAAAGAAACTGATGGTATTGATTTGCATACATATAGACCAAAGTATGCGAAATCTGTTGGAGAATTGTTCCTTCTTATTTCAGCCTTATATTGCTGCCGTCGCCGTAGATTGCGTCCGCTATAGAATCTTGACGCAGCGTGAGTCTTGTCTATGAAGATTTCCAAGGTAACTGCCAATAAAATGCCGGAGTATGCATATTCTTCAGAATCCAATCTGATAGAATATTTTTGGGATGCTACTCTCCAGCCCTTTTCCCAAACCCTCGACGAATTCCAACTTTATTGGCGTTTGTCTTTTTCGGATTGTTCGTGGATAGAATGCGCCGATGTCGAGCCTGCATTAAAATCGTTGTCTTAGTTAAATTTCTAAAAGATCTAAATTCCGACTTGTCTTTTATTTTTTTGACTATTTGGTATTTCGGCGTCATTAATTTTGAGGCGTTTATTAAATACATGTATTCTAAAGTGAGATGGCATTATTAAGAACCCTCCCTTTTTCACCTTTTTTTTGCCCTCTCTAGTGTTGCTCGCTAAGACATTCACCTGTCGATATTTTTAATATCTTTATCTCGCGATTTGTTTCGTGGAATTGCGTTCAATGGGTTGTTTGTAGAAAGGAATTACGAGAATCGTTCAGATGACCGATCTCCCACCTGCGTGATTAGCAGCAGTGAAGAAGACGAGAAAGGGATGAAGACGAGGAAGGGATCGATGCCACCCACGATTTGCCTAACAAGAGAGTTCTGCTCTTTCCTTTCATTATCGGATAGAGGAAAAAAAAAACTTAAGTCAGTTCTTTAGGAGCATTGCGTAAATAGTAGATAAACGATAATTTTAATAGGCTTTCAATTACATATCTTGAAACAAATAAAACTTCAGGAAAAAATTAACTATGTTAGCTATCTAAAGAAATAATTAACAAAAAAGAGCCAACAAAAAAGTTTCTATATTTACAAATAAAATTTTATATTTTACAATAAAAGCGAACTTTCCTTAAACAATATTTGTTGCTATATGCAATTAAAATGCAAAAATTATTTTCAAGTTATTTTTTATTAGTTTTATTTTAAGCACTGAATTCATTAAACATATAAAATTGTCACTTTGTTTCTATATTTATAATATTACATAATTTGACATAAAAAATTCCACATTAACCATGTATCTTTCTCTACATCGAGTAAATAAGAGAGATTCTCAACTCAACTTTGTTCTGCTAACGATATACAAGTTTTGTTCAATTACTAGTCATTTATTAATGGATCGTGAACAATTTTTTAAAAAATTAAAAATAATCTTCAAACGGACCGAAAAAAGGGGGTTATAGCCGGACCTTTTTGTTAGTTTTCAATGGCACCGTCCCACCACGACAGAATATTGTAGTCATTTTATGACTTGCTGTGCTGCCATTCCTTTTGCGGCATCTGGGGATATTTTTTAAAGTTCGTCTTCTGCCATCTCATCTTCAATTGAGCACATTTGGGATGGGCGTCGCCTACGACCAACCCAGAATGCCGACAAATTATCCTGCCATTAGAGGTCTTTGGCAAGATATTCTTCAGAACACCATCCGGTAACTTTATGAATCCATGCTACGGCATGGTCATGTTATTTAAGGTTTCTCTTCAATAAGTCACCCGATTGTTATGAAGTCTAATCATGTTTACTTCCTAGCATGTGTATTCCACATATCAACTCTCTCGATGTGTCGACTATTTTATCAAAGAATGTATAAATGATTGCATAAAAATTAAAACGCATAAAAAAATTGGATAATGAAAAAAAAGGGAATAAAAGTTTTTAGAGTGGAATGGTGTCTTATAACATAATGGCCAGTAAAACTCGAGATAGACTGTTTTTGTAAAAACTGAATTGTCTTTCTAACTATTTGATAACACTGCTATATAACGGAGCACTGTCATATTCTGTTTTTAGATTATAACGGAACTATATCCACTACATGATAAGTGCTTCATAAAACTGTCGAAATTAACGAAATATTTTTGTGAAATTAACCACTCACTGATGAAGGATTTGTGAAATCCGAAATGCGCATCTGAGGAAATATAAAAAAATTGTTGTGGATTAGTGTTTTCGTATTTTCCATTATTTATACGAAATATTTTTATTGAATACGGAATGGTGATTTTTATTATTGAATACCAATTCATTGATGAGGAATATTTTGAATGAAATCCGCTTATTTGAAGACGAACACTAGGAAGAGCAGCTGTTGGTTTCGGTTCGTCCGTCTGTTGGCTCAGCAACCAGACTTCCGTTGTGTAGTCTTGATGTCTGAATTTCTTATTTAAAGTAACCTTGTCAGCTAATATTCTCGTAAAGGTGAACTACAGAAACAATATGTTGATAATTAACAGGAAATGTAATTTAAATCTATTGATTAAAACACAACATTTTTAACATTTCTTTTTTCATATACATGTGCACATTTTTTGCACGGCTAATTCCAAAATACCATCAGTCCGTTAGAGTTTTATTTATTACATGCTATTGGACTTTATTTCTCCCTTACTTTTAACTTTTGGATTGAAACTATTGGTTTCATGCATCTATTGAGCATCTAAGAACAACTCATAAAACAAAGGTGCCACTTTTTCCTAGAGTTAACTTTTTTCTTATGCATTTGTGCTACACATAAATAAGGTACGTAATTAAATGATAAAGCCGTTTGATCGTGATACAAGAGCTGTTGATTACATTACTTCATTATGGCTATTAAACAGCTTTTCCTTTGCTTATCATTGCGTTCTAAATCCGTCCCTATCTCTTTCTAAGCCGCTGGAAATCTTGGATATTAAGAAACCGAAGAGCTGATGAAAGAGCACAGCGCAGCCGTTGTCTTTTTCGCTTTCAACGTTGGGGGCTTCCTCTCCCCAAGTCGACTCGTCGTTTGTTTTATTTTTCTTTTCTTTTTTTTATGTTTATTACTACTTCCCGCGTGGTCCCTATCATTCTCTCGTGCTTCTCCGAATCTCTCGTTGGTGAAAAGGGGTGAGATAAACAAACAGGAGACTGAGGTGGGTGGGGAAGGCGCTGCAAAGATCGCCCACACTCGAACACAGCTCTCAGCATCGCAGAGGATCTCTCACTCGCCTCTAATGGAGCTTATCTCCACACGCTGAAGGAAGTTGCGCAAAAGCTTGTCTAATCTACCTTTGTGTTTATTTTAAAAAGTAGGATCGATTACATTCGATCGATAAAGCGATATGAATCTGTGGTTTTTCTTTAGTCCTCAATCCATGAAAACTGTTTCAGCACAACTCAGTTGAAGACATCCCACGTGGATTGAATTGAACGTGAAAAATTATTAGAAAGTCACGCCGCTGTGTTGGATTAAATGAACCAGAAGAAGAAGTGTCTATTAGTTGTGGTTTTTTTCTAGATTCGGGATTTTTTGTAGTTTTCCAAAACTGCCAGTTCTGCTTTGCAACAGTCAAATTGCATTTTTACAAAAATTTAGCGGAAATTCCAACGAGGTGATGGGTTATAATTAAGAGTGGTTTTTTCATTCGAGTTCGCAATGTTATCCTATTCGACCATTCATGCTAAAGGAGTCGTTGACGACGTGCTCATGGAAAAGAAGCGGCGCAAAAGTACGTCGTCGTTGGGTCGTTCGTGGGGGACGGCGCAGCAGCATAGCATCAAGAGACGAGGCAGCGAAGAGTTGGCCCCTGAGATGCTCGCAGATGCCTTCAAGAACAAGAAAACCTTCTGGGGAAAAACCCGAAGCCTGTGGAATTCTAGCATCGACGTGAGTGATAGTTAGTTTTGGAGAAATAGGAAACTTTTTAACATACAGTGAAATCTCCATCCATCTGTCCCGGAAGTGTTTTCCTCTAAAACTTGCTTTCCCGCCAACTGTCCTTTCATTGTCCTTCCAAGGATGAATCGGGGTTTCACTGTAATCGTTATCAGTGCTATTTTTGCCAATTTTATTAAGTAATTAATTTGTACATAATTAATCATATCATTTAGGCCTTGTTCTGCATTGCTGATTATCGTCTGCTTTATGTAATTAATCATTACAAAATTCCAATAAGATAACGTTTTGATAAAACTAGCATTAAGATTTTTTCTACTTATTTCTTATTTACTTTCATGAATATCACAGGTGGAAACTAATTCTTACTAAGATCTACTTTGGCAGTAAAACTTACCCTCGAGCTAAAAGTGAGACTTCCTCCAAATTGAATTAGAAATTTTGGAAGCTATATCCAAGCTACGTATATGTAAAAAAAAAAACAACAAAAAAAACAAAACCGGTGATCAACCAAAAGTAACAATCACCGACATATCGCGTTAGATGACACCACAGATTTAGATGATGATAAGCATTTCTTAAAATGAATAACCCTTTCTTGATTTGAAAAAGTTTTTAGGACTTTATTTTGTATTCAAATATTATCTAAGTAGAAAAAAAATAAACTACTGCCTAACATATACGCGCAAACTCATGCAGTCGATTTTTTTTTCTAATGAATTTATTAAAAAAAAACTCAATATTGAAATTGATATTAGTCTAAGCTAATTGATTATTCTCATTGAATGGTATCGTATAGTTCCCGACTTTTGTGCACCAGTATCGACCAACAGGCGGATTTGCAAAACAAATAAAGAATTTGATAATTGCGATAAATGATTATAGTATTCGATATAACAGTTTAGTCAGTTATCATAATATAACTTCCTTTCCGATTGACACAATTTATAAGATTTATATGAAATGAATTACACATATTAAAAAAGTATGCAATCCCCCGATAACGCAAGTGACCCAAGCCAAACTGCTGTCTCGGAAAGAATATATAAGAAGTTGCAAATGATCAAAAAATGCAAACATTTCTACAACGTTGTGCGGCAGGTCAGCGTTGTTAAATATCGTACACCCCTAGTGCTTGCACTGTCCTATCGAATGTTTCTTCCGATATTGGTTGCAAATTTCAGTATTCTGACATTCTATCGTGACTACTTCGGTACCTCAATGCAGGGTGTTTCATCAGCTAATTCCGAATGGATGAGGGTTCATTTATGACTTTCTAGAGCTGGTTGGTCACATCATCCTATAGCCACGGAAGTGGGGCGTGAGATCAGTACAGTTTCGAGGTGCATTAGTCAATTGGTGCAAAAAACATGCCAGTGCACGTCCAGGGCGTCCACGATAGCGAATGCAAAGGAATGAAAATATAAAAAGGAACTCGGACATTTTGAGAAACTTGCAGAGTTCTTTGGATAGAGCTGCGTCCTATCCATGCACTATTATTCGTCGTATCCAAGTTCTATGTGTATCTTCACTACAGTAGCACGCCCTAGTAAACTACACTAGTGCCAAGCCAGATGCCATTGGGAAACTGAATGGACATGTATAAGTCTTCAGTGAAGAACCCGCTTCTGTCTTGTTACAGATGGTCAACCTGTGGGTCAAGCTTCAAAATACACATTTGATTCGGCCTTCACCTGCTGTAATTGTGTGAGACGCTATATCCTATGCCTCTCGGGTTGCTTGTCTGTTCCTAGTGGGCAAATTTAACCGGTCGATGATATGTAGATGAAATAATTAAGCCCATCGTCATCCCTTTATTGCTATCATCCAAGGTAAACAGTTTCCAGCCGCTCAATTATCGACCACACAGGCGTGTGACTGTAGCTGCTCTACAGGCTGTGGATGATTTGCCTTGGCCGGCCAATTTACTGGACTTGCCTCCAATCGATCATTTATGGGATCACATAGGTAGGCAGCTCCGTCACCTTTCACAGCCACCAAGAGATATACAGGCCACCATACAGGAGGCGGGGGGGGGGGACTACGCAATGAATTGACGTTAGTATCCAGAGTGCCATATTGTGAGTATTGTATATTGCAAGGGCAATCGAAGAAAATCAGTTATTTTGTGTGATATGTACAATTCCTTCCTATGCATCTATTAAAATTTGTACGACTTTTTCTGGAGGTTGCAACGAATTTTGACGGTGTGTGTAACTAAATCAGCTTATTAATCACATAAATAATTCATACAAATTGAAGTTTATGACTATTTTAATAAAATGTATTATTTTACAATTTTATTGTAAATTTCAATTTTTAAACAAATTGGAGTAAAAGAAAATTGTATAATATCTAAAATTTTAATTATAGCTTATTATTATTAATTTTTCATGAATTTTACTCCTGTTTTAGGATTTACGAAATAAATCACTAAGAAAAATGCAGTTTTATTTTATGAATTAAGGAAGTAGAGCTGAAAGATTCTTACAATTTACAAAAGCAAATAATTAACTATAAACACTAATATAAACGGCTACAATTTCATACTGTAACAACGATAACCGTATAGCTAACATTAGCTCAATTAATCTAAGTAGCCATTTCAGGATTTCGTGTAAGTTGTACATATTTTTGAATGGTTGAACAATCGTTCCCTCTTTTCCCGAAAAGAGAAGGAATACGACTCCTTTTGTAAATGGTGACCCATATCCTCCATTTGATATGAGAATTGTGACGTCATTTCTGAGTAAGATAAATGGAAAAAATTCCGGTCCATAACATATGGAGGGGGCGGAGGTGCGTATTTTAAAAGATAGCAATTCAACAAAATTTGCTATAACAGCTGCAGACAGACAATTTTGGAAATATTTAAGATAACCTTGCGGACTTGAGAAATCATTTTGACACACTTTTTTGGATGATAAAAATAAAAAAAAAAACGTTTAAAGAAGTAAATAGTGAATTCTATAAGTTTTCAATAGTGCCTATTGACATTTTTATGAAGGAATTTTAGGGAGGAAGTTTGTTTTTTTTTTTTTTGCAAGTAGCTGAGAGAGTTGGCTTTTCGAGTCTGTCAGATCGCGGGTTCGAATTCCACCGTAGAAATTTCTTCGAACGCAAACTAAAAACCAATCACTAGTAAGAGAAGAAAAAAAAATTCCTAACCAGTATCAAATACATGTTTTAAATTAGTATACGCAAAAGTGAAGCCATATCTACGTAAGAAAGGTTATAGGCGTGTCATAGTCTATACCGGTTTATAATAATTAAACAATGCAGAAAATTAAAACTAGGTGTTTAAATTGGACACCCCACCTTTCTTGAATAGGGTATAGATTACAATTACATTTTAGTGAAAATATGTTGACAATTCCAAACAAAGGCTTTAATTAAGAACGGAAATTCTTCCTCACTGGGGAACAAATTACTGTTTCTAGGTTAAATGCAAATGGATGTACGTATAGTTAACAAATAAATTCTAATCTACGTGTACTTTGACTTTTGCTAGAAGTGACTGCTCGCCTAATTTACAGCCAGCGAGCAGTCACATATAATCAAATTATATGCTTAATCTCAAGGTCGCCTTATGATAAGCTTATTGCATATCAGTGGTTTATACTCACCCTGCATAAACGAAATCGCCATTCGATTTCAAAGTATTGACTTCCTCAATTCTAACGTTTTTCCCATTTGCGGGTTGAACATTATGCATTTTCATAATTAATTATTAAATTATTTGGTTTATAATTGATGTAGTGCCTGAACAGAAGTGACAATAACAATAATCATCAATACGTAAAATTTTTTATTGCATAAATAGGGGAGACCGGGGCATGTTTACACACCTTTTTTATTATTTGTATTTTTAGTAATAAAACTATTTCACTAAATTTTCATATCCATTCATTAGTTAAACTTTAAATACCGTATGGTGCCTTTAACTTGTATGTTTCCACACATTTAAAATAATGAAATATAAGGTTTATTAGAAATAAAATTCAAATAATTTGCAATATTTATTACTTCGTTTAATTCAGTAAATACACACATTTCAAATACAGGATACAAATACAAATATTACCAAATAAAAAGTTACAGGATACAAAATATACTGAATTACCTGTTGTAATACAGTGATCATGTATGTGCCCACCTCTTACACTGTGTGCATGATATGCATTGTTCTCCAGGTTTTGACTTTTTATATGGCCTCAAACCGTGTGTAAATCTGCCCCCTGCTTCCTGTGTAAACTTGCCCCATCGCCGTGTTTGGGTTACAACTAAGCCTCTAAATTTTGCTCTTAAGGTTATCAATCAACTCAATAGCTAAAAATAACCGCAAAAGATCGGTCTAACAGGATAACCAATAATGAGTTACGATGATCTAATGGTACAAATCCTTTAGCTGTAATACATTAATGGGAAAATTTACTTATCAGAAAAAAGAATTAGAAAATGTTTTCTATTTCACTGTTCTCACACCCGACTGACTTCAAGCTGTTGTGAGGGTACATGGCGATGGTAAAGTTTCTTCTGACTCAAAGACGGTGCGCTCCGACAAACGTGAACTATAGCGAATGTGTAAACCTACCCCTTTACCAAATCCCCGGTCTCCCCTATCCAAGACAAATAAGAAGAAAATGTACGTCTCTGACAGTATTTCAAGGCTCACTCGAACGAGAATTGAATCGTGCTATTTATTATACTGAACTTTAATATTTTGATGAATTTAATTTTATGATGTGTGAAAGTTATTAGAATGTTGTATGGTTTGCATTGAAATCTAACTCAGAACCGTTTGCTTGAATATTACCATGCTGGTGGTACCGTTGTGATCATTCAATTATTTTTGGTTTGCTGGTTTCATTGCGAAAGTTTAATTTATATTGTTGATGAGGGATGTTCTTATCGTAAACTTAAACTTGAAGTGTGTTGAAATAATAATACAAAACACTACACAGACAGGTACCGAGCTCATTTTTTAATTTCGTTTTAAAAAATGGCAGATAAGAAATTTTAATGAATAGAAGTTTTTTGATGCATCACGTGGTCATATGTTTATCATTTTAACAAACTTTCGTTTAAGATACTTGTAATGGGATTTTTTAACAAAGAATTGATAAGGTTTTATCAGTCATATGTATTAATTAAAATTCTAATCAATGTGAAAGTGAAAGAAATAAAGTAATAAGAAGTATGCATGTTTTCAACCCAGAAATGTTATACACATGATTTCCCTTCTATTAATGTGATCATATACCGAAGAATTATTATGCTTAGCTCAATCTTAAATTTATTGAGTCAGTAAAGCATATGTTCGTTGCTAGTCACAATTATCACCGTTCAGAGGTTCTTTTTTTAACGTGTAAATCAAATCTATTCCACACACCTGTAATCGCAGTTATCTCCTTCGTTTATGCCAGCGTGAACGCCTTTCACGTTGGGAAAAAACACGTCTGTCTATTTGTTCGATTTGTGCGTACGAGCAGAAACCTTTGCTCAAATGGTTGCACGATCCAGACTTTTAATTCTCAGGAGCAAGAACAGTAGTATTTACGTTTTTCTTACAAAGTTTTAAGAATAATCTCAGTATTGTGATCTTTAAATATTAAATCGGATCTTTGAAGGGCACCTCCACTAACATGAGGACATCTTCTCGTAAAAGCTATAAAGTAAGTTTTCAATTTTTTACAGTTTTGCTGAATTATATAAGAATTACTGCTATTGCTTCACTAAAAAATTTTTTAGAAATTAAAAAAAGAGAAAAAATGCCTTATGTATTCTTGAATTGTATTATTGAATGTATTATTGAATTTAAATTAATGTAGTCCTAAAATATATTTTTTTAATTAATCCAAAAATTAAATTAATCCCTAAAGAAATTAAGAACTTTTGTTACATAAGAATATGGTAGATAGAGGATATTAAAACATTTTTATTAAGTATGTGTGTCCCAATTCGCACCGATATGGCACTGCAGTTGCAGCAATCATTCATACAATGGATAGTTGCTTGACTCTCTGATGACTGAGCTTTCAATAAATAACAAACAATGACGTTGACAACGTGTGCATTATAGAAGTGCTTCGAACCGACGTCCACTTTCTTGTATATAACACAGACATCGTCGAAGCATTGACTGCCGCACCCGTTCAAATATGCCAAGTGTAATAAATATGGTGTTAAAGGCGTCAACAATCCATGGAAAATGAACATCGGAATGATGTACAGGTGTGGCATATACTGGGGTCTTCAAATGTCCAGCGGATTAATATATGGCCATGACAAACAGACAAAACATTGAACCAAATGTAGTGCCGTACCGATGCGAGACAGAACATTGCTTAATAAAAATGTTTGTTTTAGTGCCCTCTAATTCTTCTTAATTTAAGTTCTGAATTAATTTGTATACTACATTGATCATCAAACTATCTTTGGTATATACATTTAGTCTCTTGATAACCGATGCATATTTTTCTAGCAAAAATATTAAGTTTGGAATTTACGAAAATTAAGTTTTCATACATAATGTTATTAATTGGCTAGGAAAAATAAAACGTAAGTTTTCGTGTATTGGCTAGTAACAAAATTTCATCATAATTTTTAAAATCTAACAATGAATCATTTTTTGTCATAAAAAATATCCCATATGACGACTCCACGCTGTCCTTTAGACGATGAAAAATGAGCGTAACTTTAATTATTTCGTACCGAAACCGGAGATTAAGTTTATACCGTTTGTCAGAAATTGCAAATTGATTTGGTATTGCTTTAGCATAAATCTGTGAACTCGCCGGATATGTTTATCTAGTGATTATTGGAATTTTCTTTATCAACCAAAGCTTACATTCAGTTTCCTCATATTTATTATTCTCAAAGTTGATGTTTAAATATACATGAAGCCTCATCTAAAGTGAACCAATAGCCAATTTCTAATATACAAATCTGACAGAATACTTTCAAAGGAAAAATTATTGTAATTTTATGTGAGGGGCCTTTCTGTATTCTATTTCAAAAAAAACAAAAAAAAACGACGCCATTTTCAAATATAGAAGCAAAACTTCCCTATTGTGCAAGGGAATTCTATTCAAGAATTTTATTTATGTAGGCAATTTAATGGGGCTAATCCCCGAATGTGCAATGGAAACCTCTATTTTTAATGGTATTTTCAGATTGTACACAATATCTGAGAAATGTTTTATTCTTGGTGTTTTTTCAATTGATCCAATCGCTTAGGAGATAGAGGCAGTGAAATCAAAATAACCTGTCACATAAAAGTACAATAATTCTTCCATTTAAAGTTCTCTGTCAGATTTAGAAGTTGGCTTTCGGTTCACTTAGGCGAGACACCTTGTATTCTATTCAGCTGTCTTACGAGTTGTATTTCTTTTCTTTTCCTCATACCTCGAAAGCTACTTCATTATTCGCCCTGACTTTAGTAAAATTTTCCAAGTTCTAATTGAAACGTAATAAATTCACCGGCTGCTTGTCGGCACCCAATTGATATTGTAAGCTTTTCGTTTCCATTAGATTAGCGAAAGCATTTTGTTCCTTTTATGAACAAAGATTCATTTGTCCTTTGATGGCTTTACTCAAAATCAATTTCCGCATTCTTTCATTTTCCGCAGTTTATAAAAGCAAAATAATCTTCAAAGAGAATTCGAATTCAATAAAATGATAAAATGAAAATTGCTTTCATTGTTCTGAATGAGAAGTTCTTTCTTTGCTTTTATCCTCGATATTAAAATGGATGAATGAAGGTAATGTTATTTCACATTTCGAGGATATCTGTAAACTTTTCGTGCTCCTTTATAGAATATATTGGAAAATGAATTTAAAAGGTAGAATCCATTTGTTACATCATTTACCTCCCGATCTTATATTTTAGTATGCAATCATTTCGTTCGTAGAGAAAGGAAAAAACGCTAACAACAACAACAAAAAAAAAACCGCATTCGAAATTTGAAACACCGGATAAGGTTCTCCTGTCACACCACAATTCCTTCTTTTATTTTCAATTAAATATTTCATGCATATGCCTGTTGTAAATCGTTTTTCAAAACGAACGCTACAATATATAAAAATCAGAGTATATAAATGGTGTTTTTATTTCAAGTATATAAATCAGAAGCCATTGCACAAGCTTACAGGATAAATGCAAGGACATCTCAGATCTTGATAGTTTAAATTCGCGATAAAAATAACTTGCCTTATGTAAATGAGACTAAAAAGGGTGGTTCGATAAATAAATATGTTGAACGATAAATAAAAGTGTTAGTACCTTAAGTTATTTTATAGCTTCTTACTAGTAAATTTTAGTAAATAATTGCATCGATGTAAAAATTTATAGAATTCTGTGCTTATATCTGGTCAAAATTCTGTAAGAATCCGTATATTCTTAAGGTCATAACCTTAGTTTGTATGAATAAGATAAGGTAATGTTGTTTAAGATAAACTTGCATAGCTGTAAAACCGCATAAAATTGATAAATTCAACGAAAAGGCTTGCATTTCTGCATTATAAACTGTATTTTATAACTATTATTATAAATTTCAAAATTTGAGACAATCTTATTTTTGAAAATATGATTATCAAAAATTTGCTATTTGTTGCAAATACACGTATTTTCAGTGACGTTATGTTAGTCATGACGACACCATTCTGGCATTACATGAATACATTTCTAGCATTCCTTTTTTATCCCTATGATAACATATTTTATTATGTTACTGTGACTATTTCTTTTTCTGAATGTTACTTTTTTTCAATATTTATTCAACTTTTCGGCAGGGCCGTACCCAGGGGCGGGGGGGGGG